>KZ807212.1:432929-484958 GCA_000696205.2 Oncopeltus fasciatus | reverse complement strand
TATATATATTAGTGAAAAAAATAAACTGTCCTTTGAATTTCTTTGACTAGTGCAATTCTAAGTTCGGAATTTATATTTAACATATCCTAGTAAATGTACAACTTACGGTTAGGTTCATTATATTAATACTGATCTGCTAACTAATAAATTTACTTTAATAGGGAGGAAAAATTTATCAAGATTTTGTTCTTAATGCAATCAAGCTCATGAAGAAAGTTCATTATTTAAAAAAAAGTTGCTTGTAACTGATCAAGTTAAATTCATAAAGAAAATTATGATTTTATATAAAGTTGCCTGTCTTATGATATTTCGACAACATATGCTATCTTCACGATTATTCACTGCTCGACTAATTGTGGATCGAGGCATGTAGGCCATACTTTCAGACTTGACATCAGACATGACGTCATTAGCTTTCTTTTAATGACGTCTATTCTGATGAGCCGAGATTAAGATTACCTCTACTCTATCCAAAATGTTCAGGAGTTTCAGTGCAAGGTTTAGCAGTCTTATTAGAAGCTAGCTTTTAACCCTGTATTGGTTTCAGAGCTGAACTGAAGGAGGGTAAAATTACATTTGTTACGAATTATCAAAGTTTATTTATCTATGTCGTTTATTTAGCAAATATAATCAAAATATGTATTTAAAAATTGTGAATTCTAATACCCTCATTTCTCTAGTTTCCAATATGTGATACCCTTTCAGACCTTGTACTAAACCGTTACAATTTTTGTCGTCATATACTACCACTGGCTTGGCTATATAAAAGGAAAACAATTTTATTTGAAGAACGTTAATTTTTCGAGCGCCCACAACCGAAAATGTTTAATTTTTAAATAATTCATGAGAGGGAACAGAATAAAAAAATCTATCTGTCCTCGCCAGGAATCGAACCTGGATCTCTTGCTATCCGGGCCTAGCATGCTGATAGACAGATAGATTTTTTTATTCTGTTCCCTCTCATGAATTATTTATAATTTACGTGGGATAAAAAAACCACAACCAAAATAAAATATTTAAAAATGTTTAATTTTTGTCTGCAGTGCCGACTGGTACTCTTATGTTATTATTTTTAAATTGATTTATTGTTTAAGGGCTGTTTCACCGAGGGATTTCAGAAAGTGGGACGAGCTACAATCTTGGAGCACTAATGGCTCCTGGCTATGTGAGAGAGCTGTCGTACAAACTCGCAAAACTAACTAACTGCAAAAATGATGACGTAAGGACAAGTGTGCCACAGATTGTAGAATGCCTTCAAAAGCTGGATGGTGCTGAAGTAGCGAGTCAACTCGTGAAGTTCAGGGTAATGAGAATATAGTTCAATTCCAGCTATCTTACTTACAAATAACTGGAGATGTAGGGACTTTTGTCCTTTTATATTTTCACAAAAAATTGACGTAGCTATCTCGTATTTCTTCATGACCAGCTATGACCTACCTTTCCCTTTCGCAAATTTTTTCAAGGGGTGGGTCGGGAGTATCCTCGAGGATTTGCCTGAAGTAAATCAAATCCGTGCAGGTAATAGTCAAATCACTTGATTTACCCTTATTTATCCTATGGCGACAGTTATTATAGCTCTTTTAAAATTAGTTAAAAACTAGAACAAACATGAAGTATAGAAATTCTCGGTTTGGAGACTCAAACATTCAAGAATTTGAAGCTTGATTAACGCACCACTTATGAATGAAATTTAACACGCCCATTTTTACAATCATTCTTAAAATCCTTAAAGTTATTATACCAGAGCAATGAAGCATATAAAAATTTACTAAATTATATTACATAATGTACACAGAAATTCTATAATTGATTACGCTGGGGAACAATTTGAAACTCAATTTCTGTTGAGTTAGCTGTTTTTTATAGAATTAGGCATGCTGGTTTCAAAACTGTTTTTAGTTTTCTTCTTTCACGTTCGGTTTCTATGAGGGTGGAGCGCATGCCGGTTTAGACCTGCCTATACGTCTGCTATACTGTGGTGAAACGTTGTGTGTCGGTAAGCATTATTTAGTATTTCGTTACGGAAGTGTACAGAACTACATAGTGTGTTTGAACTGAAGCGTTTCTTTACGGCTACCTCTGCTCCTATACGTCGAAAGTGCGAAAACAGCCCCGATTCGTTTTGCTATATAAGTGGCAGTTTTACCATTCCCAGTCAAAGGACAAACATCAGTACATTTGTCAGATAAGCATATTTTGCCTATTTTAAAGTGAAACCTGGTGAACAAGATAAAGCATGAGCACCTCATTAAGTGTGTAAACAGTGTGTTGAGGGTTTACGGATGCGACCAAGGGAACACGTGCTAAGCTTCCATTTGGTATACCTATGATTTGGTGCGATCCAAAAGATCATTACCAAAGATTGTTACTTTTTATAGGGAAAACATCGGGATATAACAAGAAAAACAAATGTAAAGTAGAGTATCCTAGTTTACCGCATTCAGTATACGCCCAGTACCGCATTCAGCCCAAGTCCCCGTGCCAGTTTTAATGAATTTCCCTCTTTGGAAGAAGGTGAATATGGATATGGCATTCAAAAACATTGTTAGAGACTTTCTTGGAAATACACGAGCAATGAATTACTCCGAAATTGTCCAGTAACTCTTGGAAAACTTCCAAAAGTTAGGTTGCAACATGAGCATTAAATTGCATTTTTACACAGTCACCTTGCATTTTTACAATCTTGGTGTTGTGAGAGATGAGCAGGGTGAGCGTTTCGATCAAGATTTGACGGTCATGGAAGCAAGGTATCAAGGTAGATGGGACGTACATATGATGGCTGACTATTGTTGGAGCATCAAGAGCGAATTTAAGCCTTCCAATATCCAACGAATACAATCCTTTCAGCTCGAAATTCTCAGAATAATTGCTAACGCTCCATATTATGTGTCCAACTCTACCCTTCATCACGACTTTAATATTCCTTTTGTCAAAGATCTTATCTCCACCCGCTTCAAGCTCTTCCATAGTAAACTCCAATTTCATCCCAATCCTTGTCGTCGGACTCCAATCCTCACAATCCTCTCCGGTGACTAAAACGGAGATGGCCTCGCGACCTCCTGGGCCTTAATGCCAAAACCTATTGGAAGTGGGGTCGATGGGGCCCATCTCCCTGCACAGTGATGACCATTTATTTGTTTTATTGTTGATTTTATTTTTATTTTATTATATTTTTTTTTTTTATTGTGTTTTACATTTGCTTTTAAGCACAGATAAAATTTCCTGTTAAAAAGTNACGAATACAATTCTTTCAATTCACAATTCTCAGAATAATTGATTATGCTTCATATTATGCTTCCAACTCCACCCTATAACAGGACTTTAATGTCTTTCGTCAATATTCATGTATATTTTTTTTAAATTTATTTATTCTATCCTTCATTAAATTACAAGATGTTAAGTAACAGAATGTAATAAATTAAGATTTATTTATTTAAAAAAAAAAAAAAAACATTAAATGTTTTTTAACGAAACATTTTGAACTTCTTTTAAATCTTCAAAATGCATTTATTTTAAATTCATTTTTAATATATTTAGGAGTGGCAGATAGATCCTGTGAGCACGTTTCGAGTAGTGTTCGAAAAGGGGCCAGGAGCATTTTTAACATGTCCTCAAAGTGGATGGACGCATGCTAGAGTCCCCTTGCTCTTAGGAACTACATCAGGTGAAGGTCTACTGCGAACATCTTGTAAGTGAATGTATTGAACTTATGTATTATATATATATATATAATTTAGTTATTACATATACTGCAAAGTACTTTGAGATATTAAGCTGCGTGTTGGAGAAAATTTTTATCTAAGCAATGCCACGAGATTGTCAATTCCCATTACTTAACAATTGTCACGACAATTCCTAGTTACTACGTATATGTCGAAGAGAGAAGGTTCATAAGTGAGACAACTACTGTATTCAAATACCATGTCCCTTGCTACGCATTTACGTAAAAGAATCTATGAATAAGAAATCTTAAAAATTGTTTTTATCTAAAAACGAAGGGAAAGGTAGTCCACTTGTCCCTGGGATTTATTTCTATATTTTGCAAGTAAATAATACATATTTATGTTTAATGTATATTTTAATTTCAGACTTTGTGTACTACAACATGAGTTGGGAATGGTACAACGACAACTTTATAAAAATTGCTCCGATATCACTGGGATATTTCCATAGTCTAAGTCCACCTAAGCAAGAAAAAACTACCAAGCAGATTAGAAGCTTTTACCTTCCAATGAAAAATATAATAGATAACGGATGGGAAAATGTCGTAGAGGTAATATCAAGTTTACTTATAACTCATTACTTATGCAAGAGTCTGCAACTTCTAAACGTATATTTGTATTAGCGAGCTACGACACATTGCGTTTTTGCGGTCTTTCCCCAAATCAGAAAATGCGCTGTGGTGCTTACACAAGGGAATGGATAAATCCATCCAAGGATTATTTATTTACACAAATGAATAGTAATGAACCATTTCTTGTATATACTCTTATACTACATACACATTTTATGCTGATAATGCTAAAATAATAATAGGATGGACATTGCTTCGATTGAGAGGAAATAATTTCCCATATATGCATTAAGATTTTGTAAGGCGGTGATTACTTAGTGTATGTGATCTTGAACTTTTGGAGTATTCTTATCTTTACATGAGAATATAATGCTCTTTTAAGGATTTAAAAAGGCAAGAGAGTAGTCGTGATGGGCCGGGGAGTTGGGTCGGGGGGGAGGGGTGGTGGGGGTGTACCGGTCTCACATCTAACTTTAATGATTGCAGTAATTTCTCTAGTAAGTCTAATATATAAAAAAAAAAATAAATAAAAAAAAAAAATAATAATAAAATAAATAACTATAACCTGAGGAGTCTCAAATTCACAACGATTTTAACATGTTGTACTAATAATGAGATTTTAAGCAATCAGCGCGGTGTATTTGAAGCTGCAGCCCAACACACCTATCTAGGCGATAATAACCCTTAGTGGTTGACCTGCNGATTTAAAAAAAAAAAAAGGGGAGGGGGAGAAAGATGGTGGATCTGTTGGAGAGTGTTAAATGGGATTCTGGAAAAATAAATCCCATTAAATAAATTGTTAACAGATATAGTGCTGATTAAATTTATAAATTGAAGTGTATATGATAGCGGAGGGCGTTATGAAATTCTACCCCAAATTATTTCCTAAGGTGACTTACAAAACATTTTGGTATGGTTTTGATTGCTATCAGGAGAAAAAAATACGGCGATTACATAGTAAAATTTTCTAGCTCGGTTTCAAAAAGCTCCTATTAAAGGAGAAAATATATAGGCCCCAGTAGGAGAAAAAATATATCGTTACTCAGGAGTTCTTATGGGATATCCTATCCTATGTTTAAAATATCTTACTTAATATGTGTCTTTAAAAAAACAAACATACGAAATAGGGAATGACAAGAAAATGAGAATGGCAAGGGTATATACAATTTCCATGTGTACTAGAAATTATGAAATAAAAAATTAATTAATAAATATTGAATTTGGTTTCCTATAATTCGAAAATAATTCAATTAAATTTGATAACCCTCTTGTGTGAGAAGGGGTTGAAAGCACCAATAGCCAATTAGATTTAAGTAATCATACTAATGCGCTCTTAAGTGTGTGGAGGATTTAAAGAAATTGTTTTAAATTTGACCCAAGCCCCTCTGAGAGTGCCATTATTAAACATGGAATCGTCTTGTGATGTGATATTTCTGCTTTCAATAATTCTAGAATTATTTAATAATAATTTTTATGAACATAGTATAAATTAAAAAACAGGTGAACAAAATATTCCTCTGTTATATACTGAACAGATTCAAAGATATTATTTTATAAAAATTATTAAGATAATTGAAGTTATTATATATTTTCAGATGTATACTGACAGTTGGTTTACTATTGGAATCATCAAAGGTGCAGATGAACACAGCAGAACAGCAGATACATATTTTTATTATTTCGACTACCTCGGAGAGAAATCATTGGCCGGGAATTTGAACACTAGTCTTATTACAGGTATGTGAAAATTCAGAAACCTGAGGCGTTCTGAACAGACAGAATACTGGTTAAGTGGAATAGCATATTGGAGTATATTGGATAAAAGTAGTTATTTAATTGTGTGGATTGATACAATTAAAATACTATCAAATAGCAAAAAAAAAAAATAAAGGAGAAAGAAACATTTAAATTATATTTTTCTGAATAATAAGAATTTATTAATAAAATATTAATTTCTCTAAGGATTACTATTGACATCACCAGTTACATGTAGTTTTATTCTTAATAAATATTTTGATTTAATAACTAATAAGTACCTTTTTTCCCCTTTACAGGTGCATTCCACACAGATGAAATAATTTACTTATGGAATCTTCGGAACTATTCTAATCTCAGAGGACAGGACTTGGCTATGTCGAAAAAAATGATTAAAATATGGACTAACTTTGCTAAATATGGGTAAATTATCATTTACTATCGTAGCACCAAAATTTAGTTTATGAGGGGTATAAGACAGTGCCAGAGAAGGGGTAAAGATAGAGTGTATGACATCTTGACTTGGCTAGTAACAGTTTGTAGAAATTCTGCCTTAAACGAATAAAAATATCAAATAAGAGAAAATTACAAATATTATCTTATACGCCGAAAAAAAATGAGAAGATAACTTTCTCGGCAGGATGAGTAGGGGAGGGGGATGTTTCGTGTTATTTGGTGCATTCTTAAATTTTTTCCACGCACGCAGTTTTTCCCATGACGTTTTAGTTGAAATGTGTTCCCATCCTTACTACTAGTTACTACTGGAAACTGATTTGTGTTCTTAAGCATAAAGAAACTAAGAAAAATGTATATATGTATAACTTTAAGAGCCTAGCACTTTTTTTAGAACAACAATCGGCGCAGGAAGAAAATGAAGGACAAATATGTAAAAACCTTTCTTTCCTTTGTAACACACAAAAACTATGCCTTAAGGCACGACATGCTTCCGTGCAGAATTATTGCCATACGAGAGGCTTATAATTTTTCAATTCTCCCTTAAAAATAAATTACTCAAAGCTATTGTATTCAGAAATATATAGTACACTGTTTGGAATCTTCAAGAGATAGATGGTGTGTTTTTGATTTAGTTCTGTAAATCTGTCATGTGTGGTGACAACATAAAATACATATATATCTCCAGAAAATTTGTTGGACTGATCCAAAAAACTAAAATTTTTAATAAAACGTATTTTTTTTTTTGGTTCAAACTTGACCGAACCCCAACAAATTCTCTACTAATAATATCTACGGTCAAAAACTCTCCATTTGGATACGTATAACTCTCCTTTTGGATTTCTGGGCATTCGGTTTTCACTGAAAGTAAGTAAAAGGAAGTCACGGCACATAAGGATGGATCACTGCTGCAAAACGATCAATATTCCTCTGTCACTCAAATTTTGAAGCGTGTGCAATAATTGATTTGATCTGGCAGTAAATGCAAAAAAAAAAAAAATAGAGGAATGTAAAAAAAAAAGAAGTAGAACACTGTGAGGATTCACAGAATATACTGAATAAATAGTTAATAGTATTGCAATATTAGGTAGACAAATCATCAACTTGTTGGCTGACGCACCCTGATTGGGTGGGGTAGTACAATTTCAATAAGCCAGTTATTGAAAATTTACAGTAAATTGGATCATCATTGAAAAATGCACTGTAAAAAGGGAAATTAACATAATAGACTCTGAAATATTCTGTCATTCAAGGAGACATTCAACATATCTGTAGGTTACTAAGTACCATAGAGACGTCAGTTTCTTATGATATATTGACTCTTATATAACACGCCCAGTTGATGTTATTTACTCTTAAACAAAATAGATTTAAAAAATCATACCTTTAATATTTTAAGAAAAAGAAGAAAATATACTTTATTTTGGACAAAATATACGTTTTTTACACAAAACACCAAAATGACAATAAAAAAGTTGAAAGAAAAAAGAAAAGAGAGAGAGGCTTCTGTTGTAATGTTTAAAACCTTTAAAAGGTGAATATTTATTTTTCTTAGTTAATATCTTTCATTAATCTTATAATGACAACGGTATTAACGATTTTTTCCATTTTGTTAAGCATTTAAAATCCCCTTTTCTGACCAAGTAACATCTCATTCATTGATTTATAAAAGGAAGTTAAAGTATAAAATTTAGAAGAGATAGAATGAACTTAGTTTTTCGACATCTCCTTATGCATTCACTAACTCTAGCAATTAGCGAGTTTTTCTAACAAATCCAATAAAAGAACTTTTTTATATATAGCAGTATGTCATCGAGCAAGTATGTTAATCTTTTATTTTTAAGAAACTTAAGTCAAGCTTTATTTCAATTTAAAAATAAATGCAATCTTCTTTGTGATATTGTAGATCCCATCTCTGAAGATGGAATCATCAATGCCGAAAGCTACTCAGCAAGTAAAAAATTACAGAAGTGAAAATTCTCCTTTTACTCCATTGTTAACCCATTTTTGCAAGTAATTTTGCTCGAATTACAAAATAGGAGTTATATTTTATAAATAATAATATTGTTAAAGACTGGGAAAGCACGTTACTAGAAGACCAGACTTGTGCAGGAAGGAGTCAATTGAAAGGAGGCCACCTGCTTATTTCAAAAGAGGAAATAGCATATAGCCATAAAAGCTATTAGAATCTTCTAGGCCTGCCTCGAACCTTCCATGAAGTTATAAAAGCGGTTCGCTAGCGTCCCCAGGGTCAGTCAGTGTCAGCCGCGGAACGTCGGGCCCATGAAAGTTAAGAGTTAAGTGACAGAAACTAGTAAGTACAGACAATATAACAAGTTAATTTGAGACATATTTGTTTTATAAGCACATTTAATTGATTTTTACTTATTATTAATTAGCTGTAATTAATTTATCTTTTCAATTTATTTATTTATTATTTAGGGCAGTAGGTTTGATTGTTAGCTATAATTAGTAGGTGTAGTAATGTAACAACTTATGTTTATCTCTATTCTTAATATATAATATATATATATATATATATATAATTATTTGCATATGTGGTTCTATATGTTTAATAATATATAGCATTTATTTACAGGAATCCAACCCCTCCTGGAAGCGACATTAATTGGGATACTTGGAAGATAAATAAAAACCGATTTCTGCACATTAGTAATACAGGTTTCAAAATGGAAGAAGATTTAGCACCAAAAAGAGTACAATTTTGGAATAATTTAGAATATCGAGATCGAATGAATTTATGCATAAATTGAAATACCTGATGTTTAAATTTATTTTGATTCGATTGTTTGTTTCGTTTCATGAAGCGTTATAAAAAAAATGAATTTTTTAATTTATAGTTTGATTTATTGTCAACTACACTGAAAAAATATATAATTGGGACAAACTATCAGTTTTAAAATCTTGAATTAACTAGATTGGACTTAGTGGATGGATATATATTTGCCTTGTATAATAAGTACCTTTTTTCCCCTTTACAGGTGCATTCCACACAGATGAAATAATTTACTTATGGAATCTTCGGAACTATTCTAATCTCAGAGGACAGGACTTGGCTATGTCGAAAAAAATGATTAAAATATGGACTAACTTTGCTAAATATNATATATATATATATGCTCATAAGAAGCTTGTAAAGCTATATTATCAATCCTCACAACTTCCTCTATACCTTCTGAAATACTGTTACTAAGGATTACTGACATCCTCTATCTCAGATGGGATAAATTATTGGTTATTTATTGTTTGCTAAATTAATGGTTCTTCTTGCGAATCTCGATTAAATGATTAAGTAAAATGTTAGGGTTATGTATGAGTTCAAATGCACCAAAAACCTTTTTAAGGTAGGCCTCTACATAATCTTCTGGCCTTAGACACTAATAAAGAGCAAAATATTGCCTTAAATAAAAATTGTAAGCAGCCAAGATGGACTTAATAATGTACTTATCCTACAAATAAATGATCAGTAATCACATATAATGAATTTTTGTTCTTTTTCCTAAAATAAGTAATTTCTTAAAAAGATTTAAAGGTTCATTATAATACCTGCATAACCCGAACAGTTCACTATCATATAATACGTTTTAACTAAAGAAAGTCATAAGCTGATAGATAATTTTGATAAGAATTTTTGACTGTCTGAGAATAATTCATTGACGTATGTTTTTGTCTCTTCTGTTAAACCATATTGGTTTATGGAGGGAGAGGCTACCATGAAGAAATCCAGTTTTGAACATCCAGAGCACAGAATCTAACCAACTGTGCCATTTTTGAGACCACACAATATAAATTTGGATTGAGCTGCTGTTATAAATCACGGTTGGAAATGACTGTTAGAAAATCACAGTTATAAATTACTATTACATAGCACTATTACAAAATTATTGCTGCAAATCACTGTTGTAAATCCCTGTGAGAAAATTACTGTTACAAAATTACAATTGTAAAATCACCATTACAGATTCTCCATAAAAATCATAAAATCCCAGTTGGAAATCATTGTTAAAAATCATAGTTAAAAATCACTGTTGAAAATAACAGTTACAATTCACTGTTATAACTCAATCAATTATCACCATAATAATCACTATTATAAAATCCTTGATAAAAATCACTGTTGGAAGTCATTGTTAAAAATCACGGATGAAAATTACAGTTACAAATCTTATTACATTACCCGGGCATGATCTTATTACAGCCAAAATCCTAAACCACTTACCCAAAAGATAAATAATTTCCTTGAAAGCTTAGGTTTTAAAATAAGCTCGGCAGATCCATGCTAAAATTTAAAAATAATAATAAAGTTAAAATTTTGTTGTCTTGTATGTTGATGATGGATTAATAGCCTCATCAAGTAAAGAGGATGCTGAAATGATTATTGCTAAACTTAAAACGGTTAAAACTTTACGGTCACATCAAAACCAGCTGAATATTACCTTGGTTTTGAGATAATTCAAAGCAAGAAAGGTATTAAAATAAGTCAAAAGGCATAAATTAATAGGCTTCTTAAACAAAATTCAAATGGATGAGTGCAAGGCAGTCAGTACTCCTGTCTTATAAGATCAATGAAGAACTGGGACTGTGTGTGTGTTAGATAGATGGAGAAAGTTTTATGATTAATCGATGAAGGAAGGTGTTGAAGTACATAATATGTTATGTATATTATACATTATTTTAATGTAAAACTTTTGTATTATAAAACATCTAGGAGGCAACATAACCTCATGTATGGTTATCTAAGTATGTGAGTTATTAAAGTGTTAGTCACAGCATTCCGAGTACCTATCTCTGAATTATCTCTTCATAAGGCTTTTATGTATTATTTAAAATATGGATCATGGTTCATCATTTGTGAACATATATAATTAGCTCATAATCTCAAATCATGATACAGAAGGATATAACTGAAGCAGAATAGCTAAAAAGGGACTGTCTTTCATCCATGTTATTAAACCTTGCATCGGAGGAGGTAATAAGACAACTACTAAAGATAAAGCAGTTTAAAATAACCTGGTATTGTTATGCATTCTGATTATGAAACCTACAACATTTTAATGGATAGAATCTTTGAGATGATCATAGGCTGCAGAGATATATGTAAAGTATGAGAGATACCAGTTAGTGAGTGGCTGTGGAGAATTATTTAAAATATTTTTGGATACATTTTATTGGAGGATTACGTTTTCTACTCTGTCTTATGGTCTGGTTCTTTTAATGATATTATATTCTATCAATTCAGGTGTACTGAATGATAAATCTTAATACCAGCCTAATGGCCTATTGTCAAGCCTTTGGTCAGATAATAATTGACCTTGATAGCTAAATAATGTTTTGAGTTTGTTATTGCTGTACAGAACAAACCAATTAATTCTTAGATAAAATATTTAATAAAAATATATTATTAAAAAAGCTTACATTGTGGGTATATAGAGACAAATAAAGGCAATCTAAGGCTCCAACAGGAGATGGCTTAATCAGAAAAGTGTTGTACTGAATACACCAAGGGCCATCAACAAAAGCATCTTTTATTCCATTCCAGGGCTCTAGTGGCTGAGGAGGCTAAACAAAAGAGCCAGATTACTAGGAATATATCTAATGAATATTTATTCTTAGAATGTTAAGTAAAATGCCTAATACAATGCAATTTTTTATTAATGTTCATTATCATCATTCAAAAAAAAAAAAATTTTTGTATTTGTAGTAGTTGTTTGAGGGGATGTGCTTAATTCACATTAAAAGGCTTTAAAATATAACACTTTAAATGGACATGAAAAATTATTGAGCTCTATAAAATTTATTGATACAAAAAAGGATAATTTTTTTTATATTGGTGCCTCAAATCAATAAAATTGATTTATAGTAATCAACCAAATAAAAGTCATCAAAAGAAAATATTGATATGCCAATATCAATATTATTTGGCTTATTTGCCTTGGAATATTTTTCTCATTTCATATTGTTATTTAAGCTTTTAACTATCAGCTGAAAACTGAAACTGGCAGTGAAATACACTTTGAGTGACAAAACTCTGAAAACAAACAGATATGTCTTTACAAATTGCACACACCTATTTAGACATAATTACTTAAAGTATATACAACTTTTACATTTAGATTAATTTTGTCTATATCAATTTTCTGAGACAGCGCTACACTGAATCCTTAGGTGCATGCAATACATTTATATACAATATGAAACATATACAAAGAAGTAAATCATAAAAGAGCAGTATAGCATTCCCATGCTTCATTAAAAACAGACATCAATAAATATACGTGATTAAGTATACCTGGTTATATACCTGATTATATATCAATAAGTATAAATGGCTAATTTCATCAACATAAAATGAGAAAGGTGAAAGAGGTTAAAATGCTTAAGTTGCTTAGGTTAAAAAGCTCAAGTGCATATCAGACAACCACTGGACATTTCATTAAAAATGCATAAAAAGGGTTTTAAGTAATATGTAGCTCATAGAATATTCAACATAATATGTTCACATTTTCAAAAATATTACATCACTAACTTCCTTAATATTCATATGATTTTAGATTTTCTTATTAAAGCTCAAACTAATAGGCTACTGTGCCTTTTAAAATAAATAACTTTCGATTGGATATACTGGCTGCACCTTTAAAAGTTAAGCAGAAACTCTTCCAAGATTCTAAATATTTTTTAACGTTTTCTATATGTATGCTTACATTTTCTTCTACTTAAAACTTTGGCAATAATAATTATTAAATAAATATGAGAAAGAATACACGTATTAGAAATCGAATTAATAAATTATCTTAGAAACCTTCAAACAATTGTGCCTCTTCTGTTGTGAAACCTATTGTTCTGTTTAATGTCTAATTCTAAATCATTAAAAGTAAACTTAATCCTATCTCTATTCGACGAAATAAGACCATCCTCATTTTGAACCTTAATAAATCAGTCACTATAGGGAATCATTTTTCTATGCGAAATCGTTAACATAATTTTATTGCTCCCAAGTTATTGTGAACGTACAGAGTAGCTTAGCTCTTGGGGAGCTCTACCCATAAAACCTTCGTAAATAGGTGTCGGTTGGAAAAGGGAAAGAGGGAGGTTGGTACTGTAAGAGACATGTCTTACGATCCCTTAACAAATAGTTTTTTTTATCATTAAAAGTACAATAATTTATACAAATAATATTTAAAATTTTACAATTTCTTTGAGTATTTAAAAAAAAGTCTAAGTTTCTTAACTAATGAACGTACAACATCGCAAAGTATATTATTTTTTATTATATTTGGAAATTAAGAGGCAGACAACCTATCAAACAAAATATCATGAAACGAAAAATACAACTATTTCTATTAGAGGTTTATAACTCACCATCAATACAAAATATTGTTCAAGGGTAAGGTGAGGAGGGCTCCCTCCTCACCGAATTTTCGTGAAGGAAAAATCTGTGAGTAATAAAAAAAAAAAAAAAAAAAGAAAGTAAAAAAGAATCCGCTGGATTTAATCATGGTATAGCGAAGTAATCAATGATGATGGGTTGTAGGCACCATCCATATTCTTGAAAAATTGATAATTGATTTCCATTAAACTTTTTGGATTAAGAGAGATTTTGTTGCTCGAAACTTATAATTGAACTATTTTAGTTAATAATAAATTTAATCCAAAATAAATTCCTTAATTAGTTCAGAAATTTATACATATATTTATAAAAAATACATTTTCTATTTTTTTTCTGTATGTTACATGTATCATACGTGTTTAAAATATATCTACTGTCGAAACTGTTACCCTTTTTAGATATCTGCCATGCATGTTCGCAAAATTTTTAAAGGGGGATAGGGTCGCGGAATCTTCCCCTGATTTTAGCTTTACAAAAATCCGTGTACTAAAACACAGTGATGTATTCAACCAAGGGTAGGTTAAATGTGCCGATACAGTTCAATCAAGCAAGGGTTTGCAACATTTTGTCCTGACTTCTTTGATATTTTAAATGTAAGTTGTCTGTCCCTGCGATCTTCAATTGAATATGAACAAAATATGTATACCTCCATGGTGAGTTTGTCTTTCATAGAGTACAGTGCGTAAAGTTTTGGTGCTGTTGTTATTGTGTGTTGAGAACCCTATGTTTTTGTGTTGAAGTTTATTGTTGGGTATTTTGGTGTTATGTTGTGTTTCTGAAAAAGTATGTTGAACTTAATGTTTGTTATTCTTTTGTGTAGCGTATGGTCTTGTTATGTTTACGTGTAATAATCGACATCAAAATTACAAGACCTACGACAGACTGAGCTACGGAATATAACGTAAACCGACTGCTATCAACAACCGATACATGCAACAACAAATCACCCCACTCAACACAACTTTCTCAGCAATATCTGTATAGATATATTATTATCCCACTTTCTAAGGCAATACGACACACGATACGGCAATTCAAAACTGATTCACCATAGACCTGAAAGCTTTGACAAAGAACTACAGACTTTATACACAATCCCTTGCAATAATGGATACAAACAAACCATTATAAACAAACTACTTCGGGAATGCAATAATGAAACACCCTAAACGACGAATTGTCAAATCGAAGATTCGCAATAACTTACAGGACCTGAAACATACATACTAACAAACTTATCTAGACACGATATATTACCCACATCACTAAGGATACACAAAAACAGAATCTTCACTTAAACACAAAGAGGCAACTGTAGAGTTCATGTGGGTTATACAGATTGAAATGTACATGCAAATAGATTTACATAGGACGGAAACTTAGAACCGGATGTGAAGAACCATACACAAACTGAACCAATCAGGACCTCGATTACGTAAACCATTTACACAACAACGGACATAACCTTGCAAACACCCAGAGCATTGTGAAACTATTATTAAACTAACCACCCGTCCTCGAGATTCCGATCTTCATCCGCCCTCTTACAAATCGCTGCATTTAGACGATCCTTCCGCATCAGATCCTGGAGGCCCAGAGCCTCCTAAATATTTGTCGATCCCTCTAAATATTTGTCACTTTACCTCGCTCGCATTCTTCAAATCCCAACTATTTGTAAATTAGTAAACTATTACTTTAAATTCCCCCACTTCCTCCCTTTAAAATTGGGTATCGGGAACTGCTAAACTGTATTTTGTTTATTTTGTATTATTATTCTTATCATGACTAATGGTTATTGTATTAGTTTTGAGTTTTATTGTTTTTTCTTATGTTGCAATCTTTTCCTTTTTGTCGGTCTACTTTTATTTCCCCATGTATATCTTAGTTCTTTAAATTTTAATACGTTTTTCTCCTATTTCCTTACTTGTAAAATAAGTTTTAAATGTTGTTCTGCAGAAAATATTTTATATTATTGGTCGATTGTTTATTAGTATTTTTTATTTTTATTATTGTAATTAGGTCAGCTGTGACCTCTTTGTTATTTAAGGGGACTTAAGTCACAGAATAAGGTTTTTTTTACTTCTTATTATTTTTACTATTATGATATTGCTTTGTATTACATCATATTTATTTATTCTTCCAAAAATATTATCACATTCGTATTGTCCGAGCTCCCTGTTTTGTGGAATGCCCGCTTTTACAGGGAGAAGGTTGTAGCAACGCAGAAAGTTAACGAATTATTTTTTGCTGGAGTGCAAGTATGCTATCTACGAGAAAGCGGGTGAGATTGTTCTAAGCTATCTCGAGAGAAGTTTTAAAACTACAAGGGATTTATTGATTAAAAAAATCCTTGTGAATTAGTTTAGTTTGGTTTAACTCATTTTCTGATCCTGTTTAATCAAATAATCTTTTTTTTAAATATTTCTTATCCCTAAATAAATNATTAATATTTAATAATAATTATTAAGGTTTCACAGTTATTTATTCAAAATAACAAAATAAAAGGTTTTAGTTCCAAACTGTAAACTAGTATTGAACGTATTGTTTTTGTAAACAGTTAATCCTTTTGTTAGAAAATTAATGACCTATGTTAACCAGAACTGTTTTCAACTATTAGATAAACTATTTATAATTTTGTCACAAATTTCTTATGAAATTTCATTTTATACATGCATCAATGCTGTACTCACTTCTTGAATGACAATTGACTGTTTCTATTTGAGCATAGGGTTTTAAGAACCTTCTCTGCAATACATTACTCATGTGCTTTGGAACGTTCTGGGGATCATTTGGTGTAGGGGCAGATGGGAAATTCCTAGGTTTGCTAAATTTTGATGGGGGCAAAGTTTCCTTTATAATATCGGACATTCTCATCTATGATGTTCTGGGTAGACTTTCGACGTCTGCTATCACAACACAATCCGAAACGCAACTCATCAGCAAACATGACAACATGCCAGTAGGGATACCCTTCAAGGTACTGCAACACATTCTTCTAAGGTACTCGTGGCGGGTTAAAGTCTCAAAAATGTGGAGGGCGAACGGTTTCTATGGAGTAACTTGCCAAAACCGATTACGAATAGTTTGTGTTGATGAAGGCCCTGCCACTTGGCTTACTTGCACAGAGATGGAGGATCTGGTGGACACATGGCAATATTTCTGTCTTCCCTATGCAATGTGCTGCAATCCATTACCCGGTTTCCTATTGCCACTCTTTTACTCTCTCCAAATCGGACAGAGGATGGTGAGATGACGCACTGAGAATCACCAACTACCTTATCAACTTGCCACTGCCCTTGATTGCTCATTCACACAATAATTTTGTCAACTTATGACTCAAGATTAGGTTTTTCTATGGTAAATGAATAGAATAATGTAATAAAATAAATGTTTTTACGCAAAATGAATAATCTTCAAGTCTAATATTCTTTAGTGAATTATTAAAAATAAATATTAAAAATTGTTGTATGCTATCACAGAAACGTATGCGAGCGTAGATATTTAAGACTGACACTACGAGTGCTTCATCTTAATTATCTATTGATCATTACTTCTTACATTCTTTAAAGTCTTTTGAAATATAAAATACCAAAGCATTATACAACTCTAAAATAAATATTAAAAATTGTGGTATGCTATCACAGAAACGTATGCGAGCGTAGATATTTAAGACTGACACTACGAGTGCTTCATCTTAATTATCTATATATTTTAGATAAAATAAGTCATTTACTATTGTTACTGTCCATGTTGAATAAAATATGGAAAATCTGTTGATGTCACTGCTCCTACGTTAACACTTCTTACTATTAACTACTATTGCTCCATACGTCTTTTTCAAGGTCTAATTCTCCCTAAGCTTTAGTGATTGACTGTTCTGTCTTACATGTATTAATTGACATTATAAAATACCTTAAAAGGTGAATTGGTTCCTGAGCCTGCTTTGAGTCTGCATCTGCACCTCAGGCCACCATTCAAGGCTTTTATAACTTACTTTGACTTAATAAATGTGGAAGAGTGGGTAACACTGTCTTTTACCTCATGAGAAATAAGTAATATATCAACAATTGTTATCTCAAAATATCTGTATTTCACTTAAACATATTAAAAGTACAGAATCATCATATTGCTATAGCTGGGTGGACTTTGAAGACGCATTATTCACCTTATAAAGTCACATTTAATCATAGTTGTCTCTATAGTCGATACTTTTCCAGAATCGATATCTGTCCTCATGCAAGCCTTCTCTCATCCTGAAGCCATTCTTGCTGATATGTACATAACGGTGCCTCTGTGCGGTCCATTTCTCCCAGTTCAAACCACTCCCTTGTGGGGCAGGTGTTCTGAAATGAGAAGAAAAACATTCGGATTTTATATACTTCAATACGTTTATGATTGTGAATTAATTGAAGACCTTTCACATTATTCCTTGAATGATCTTAACAGATATTTAAAAATTATCTCCCTGGCATTAATGATCAAAGGTTGACACGCCATTTAAAAAAAAGAAAAAGATATTACAAAACGTTAAAAAGTTCACTAGCAACTAGGCTAAGTTCTTAACTCTGAATTCCCCAGTTTTTATGAATAGTCAGACTGGTTTCATTTACTTTAAGTACGCAAAAATTTCGACCCAACGCTGCCTAAACCTTCCAGGGAAAACATAAAATTAAGAATTTGAATCGTTCAGGGAGCTGGGAAAAATAAAAAACTCTCTACCTCAGCCGGGATCGAACCCGGGTCCCCGGCTGAGGTAGAAGTTTTTTTTTCTAGCTCCCTGAACGATTTAAATTAAGAATGAAATGTGGGATTACATTACCACAATTACCATCATGATATAAAATTAAGAATTGTGACAGTAAAAACAGATTGTCAAATTTTAAATAAATATGTGAAAAAATGTTGTTAAAGTCAGCGAAGTCTCTAAGGTGGACTATAAAACAGAATAAACTTTTTCCTTATCATATTCATTGTATTTACTTACGTACCTAAGGCCCCCTAAGCAAAACCTTAGATTTTATTTAACTCTACAAATGAAGCTTTGCATTTTACTATTTTGGAACAGTTCTATCATATTTAAAATTATAATGATAAGGTTTGCTTTGTCAGAGGAATAGAAAGAAAAAGTTGTAACTGTGGGATTTCATACCCGTATTTAGCGAAGTCAGTCCAGATCTTCACAAGCTTCTGCGAAAGCCTTAGGTCTTCTCCTTGTAAGCCTGCTAATAATCTGTTGTACCAAATATATATTATTTCTTCAGTATGAGGGGCACCTTTAAAAAAAAGAAAAAAGAATAATGATAGAAAAAAAAAATTGTTGATTTGTAACGTGTTGGACGAGATTAGATTGAAAACTTTAGTTTTCAGTTCTACGAAAAGCTAAATAATATCTATTGTACTGTATTTTGAACCCCTTATTATTTTTTTAATCTTTAATATAATTATTTATTTAATATTTCATTTAGAATTGAAATAAGATGTAGCTAACCAAGTGTTAATCGNATCAAGCTATTCAAGTTGGTACCATGCTGTTACTTTAAAAAAATTTTCAAATGTTCATTACTGATCCAATTTTGGAGAACCTAAAAATATGGTCCATTCAATATTTTATAAATATTTGTATGTGTGTGAGTGATTGTTTACCCAAACAGAGTATAAATAGAGTGTGTAAACCACTCTAGCGTCCTCAATTAAAATAATAAGGCTAAATTCCATATTTAAGCTTTTTATTATTGTTCCTATGAAGGAAGTGAGGAGGGGGCAAAAGAAGACTAATGCTTTTAACTGTAATACATTCTTTGTAATTAGATTTACGAAAACATTCATAAGCATAATAAGCATAAATTATGATTTCCTAGTGTTAGAGTTTAATAAAATTAAAAAAAAAAAGAAGAAAATTATATCGGCTGCTGATAGTAGCGAGGCCAAAATCCGTTTCTGAAATAGAAAATCTTTTAAAAAAATAGAGAAGTCAAAGGTGTTGGAGGAATGTATTGACAAAAGATAGGTTTTAGACATGAGTTATTCACAATGTTTTTGATATTATTAATTAACCAGATCAAATATTGTAATTTTGTAAAACACGATATTTAAACTTACTATCTTTAAAATATCCTTTTCCTTGCTTTGATTTTAAACAGAAATTGTACGGCATTTTCTCTCTCCAAGGATTCACATTTATTTAGTTTTATTTAGACTTTCATTATGAATTGTCAAACTGGTAGAGTATTCTTCAGAACAGTAATATCCACCAATAGGTGCTTCTGTTTAAATTTGACCAACCCACAGAACACAAACGAAATTGAATACAGACAATTAATGTGAGGGAATAGAATAAAAAATCTAACTGTCCCAGCCAGGAATCGAACCTGGATCTCCTGCTATCCGGGCCGGTGCACTTGAGATGCCTGGCGCGTCCTGGTAGCACAATTCGCAAGTGCACCGGCCCGGATAGCAGGAGATCCAGGTTCGATTCCTGGCTAAGACAGATTTTTTATTCTATTCCCTCTCATTAATTGTTTAAAATTTACGTGAGTTAAAGAACCACAACCAAATAAAATATTTATATTGAATACAGACAGTGACAGTGAACACATGTATTCGGCCACGAGGATGGACAATCCCCGAAAGCGCTCACCAACAGAAGATGCTTTGCAGAAACCAATGAAGACGGAGAATAGAAGGTATGAGAGTTCTATATTCATTGGTAGCCATAATAACCCTTTAGATTATTTAGTAGAGTGTTCTTCAAAACAGTAATATCCACCAATAGGTGCTTCTGTTTAAATTTCTAGTAACCTAACACTCGACGGGGTATCCACTTACTATACGCACTCACAAGAGCGCGCACACATACACACACACTACAAAAACTTTAAAATGGTAGACATTTTTCAGAAACCAGTATTTTCATAGTTATTCTATTTCCTAACCTTAAGTAAAATAGAGTAAAAATATGTGAAAAAAAAAACCAACTAAAGTACAGTGTTTTAATAGAAATTATACGCTTTAAGGATCACTAAATTTATATTTGATATTTTTGTTAGGATGTCTATTAGTGGAAAGTGTGTATTTGTTTTCATATACATATTTGTGTACGCCCAAAAGGTTATATAGTTTTGCAGATTACCAATAAGATCAAAATTCCATATATTTGATGTTCGGTGGAAGAGTCTCTTGTTCAGCTGGATTGGAAGATATTGTTAAAGACTAGGGAAGTATTTGGCGTGTGGAACAGACCTGCACTGGAAGAGGGGCAAGTGAAGGATTGCAGCTGCAGGAGAAGTGCATTAGAGAAATAGTGTGATTTCCTTTGACGTGCCTCAGTGATTTTGATGATACCTATGCTGCAGTTTTTGCATAATCGAGTATGCCGATAAGAAAGTGGATACTATATTTGAGTACTAGTATAGTATATACTTGCTCCATCTATTTTAATAGTTTATATACCGGAAAAATGATAATAAATAATAATAAAAAATGGATAAAACAATAAAATTGACTTTAGACTGTGGAGAGATCTGAGATGATAAATACTTACCAAATGTTTTCTCCTTGTCTCTTTCACTAGGATCTCCAGAAAAGCTCTTATCTCCAACGTAATCGAAATAATAAAAGTACACATTTCCAGAATATTTGTTAGCTCCGTCCAAAATGGGAACAGTTAACCAGCTGTCTGAGTACATCTATGAACAAAAATGTGAATTGGAAAACGATGAGGGTTAAGAAAAAATAAATATTTTCTTTTTAGCAGTTTTCATTTTATATAAGATAGCTTTTAATTATAATATAATATAACGATGTGTCTTCCCACATCCGTTATATTTCCTCGTCTAATGTTTTCAGCCCTGATAAGCCCTTCTCAGAGTCTATTCTCTTACTGTGTTAGAGTAAGATCAAATACTTTGTATAGGTAACATTATGGAGGAACACCCATGGTTGAGCACCCAGGAAACTTAAAAGTCAGTCACCAAGGACCTGCGTAAGCTAAGCGAATTTCCTAGTTTAGCAGATGATAATTATTATGTGTATAATTATTAAATTATTTGACCTTTCCATCTACCCTACAGTTGTAGAACATATTACTATCAATAAAAAAATCTGGGTTAGTATGTATTTCACTAAACTAAATATTACACCCACTGAAGCGAAAACAAATTATAACCCCCACCTGAGATTTCAGGTAATCCCCCACTGTTATTTTTACAATTTTAATCTGTATCAATCATATAATTTCATTTAAAACATTTAAAAGCAATAAGCCAAATTTCATTTAATAAAACAATTAATTGCGGTAGTAGGCTACCTGGGTAGGCCAGGTAGGTAGTAAGTAAAACATTTCGCTGTGTAACTCCTAAAACTTGAATTTCATCAATAAACAAACCTGCTTTAAGGTTTAAAATCTGTTTAGCATTATTCTAAACTAAATATATTACCCTTAAATCAATTGTATGATCATTAACATTTATTAAGGGCACTTGTCATTGAAGGTGATACCTCAATTTATTGATCAGATTTCGCTCAATGACAAACTTAAATTTTCGTTTAGCATTTAACAACAAAATACCATATTTAATTAAGGAAAAAGAAATATTGTGAGCTGTAGAATTTTGACCCAACACAAGTACATCTTATTGTCTATCACTTTTGGGGTCCATCGGGTAGGATCAGAAAAAATATTTAACATTTTATTAAAGGTATTAGAGACTAAAATAAAATAATTGAGTGGAAGAAAAATCTTTTTATTTTATCCCAATATGGAAACCCACAATTCGGTTTAACCAATATTAATTTATGTTTATTTATTCGATTTATTTCTGTTGAAAACAGATTGATTTAGTAAGAAATTCGAAAGCTTTAATTTCTCAGATAGCTAATTTTTAGCAAATTTATTAAATTTTAGATTAAATGTTTAAAATGTGTTTAAAAAAAAAATACAGGAATAATTTAAATTGATTACCAACTTAACTTAATCGAGTTGGATTGGATGATTTTAGCTATAACAAATCTCATCTTGACCACCCACTCGGCCATGACTAATTTTACCCTGATTCATTTCTAAAAATTGTTTAAAAATACATGAGTTTAATGAGACTATTTTTTTTTTACGTTCCAGAATTTTTGGCAGAATATCAAGGTGATCACATAACATTTCTCTTTTAACTGATCTTTATGAATATTTATATAAACAAATTCAATAACATGAGTGACAGACTTTACATTTACTAGGTAGAACTAATTCTTACTTTTTAAAATATAATAATAATAATATCTCCCTTATCAGAAAACATCATGAGATACAATTATTAGATGTTTTTTGTTGGGGTATGGTCAAGGTAGATCCAAAAAAAAAAAAAGAAAAAAGAAGTGTATTTTAGGTATTGTAAGCCATATTCAGAGCTATCATGAACTCGAGAGGGGACGTCGTGTCGCCATCGTATGTCGTATGTATTGATCATGATACATTTTCTTTGTGAAATTCGAAGCAATATAAAAATCTAAAATATAATTCAAGATACTTTCAAGGTTTATGCTTATTTTATCATAATAATATAATAAAGAAAGTAGTTTTAACGAAGAATGTAAATTTATGAAATATTTTCTTACATCTGTTAAGTTTTTCCAGTCGTTCTCTGTTATGCTCCTACCAGAGAAATAGAAGTCTCGGACTGCTCTTGTTACTTTGTCTGGTTGGGAAGCTGAAGCAAAGTAGAGAAGTGATATGGGTGCAATTCTGTTGAAATTGTCTGTATACCACTGGTAGCTTATGTTTAGGTAGGGGAAATCTGAAATAAAAAATAAATAAAATACATGAAATACTAAAATTGTGCTAAATTTTGTCTTGCATTATGGGAAACGAGCGATCAGTAACTCTTATTATGATTCTATTGGTATTTATGGAGTTCAACAGAATAGTCTTATTTAATGTTGCATCGTGACTGATACAATAGAATGTTTATTTCTGTTAAATAATATGCATTAATTAGGGAAGATAAATATATTGTTGAAGATTTGTGAGGACTCGTAGAAACACGTAGTAGAAGACCAGAATGGCTCAAGGGCCCACTTAAAGGAGACCACCTGCTTCTAGATGACACATCGTCCATTTATAAGAGTAAATACTATTTTATAGGAAGTCCAGAATCTTCTAGATGGGAGTTTGAAAAAGAAAGGCAAGAAGCGAAGAATGCCGAAAAACACAAGCTAAATACGTAAATACACAAAATAACAAATACATTTGTATTTATCGATTCTAAGTAGATATACAAGGGATCCTTTCATTTTGGAATGCCCTAGCGTAATAATTAAAACAATAATAAGAAGGCAATAGGTATGACTGAAACTTTTCAAAATGCTGGAAAATAAATGAAAAACATACACTGAGTCCTTAGTAGGCCCTCAGCTGATGTAGTTCCCATGAGCATAGGCACAGGTGTGAGCTGCTTCCACTTGCTTACAGGACCTGTGATGAAGGCACCAGGACCTTCTTCAAGAACAGGACCAAAGTTGAAGATAGGATCTATCTGCCACTCCTGAAACAAAAGTACATATATATTTCATTGAAAGTGTATCTTTATCTTTGTCTGAATATACAAGCTCTAGCGTCCATAATTTAAAAAAAAATCTATCTACATTCGGTATTTAAGTTTATTTTTGCAATAAATTGGACGAATTGTTAATGGCTGAAATCGGTCAGGAGAGGGGGTTAAGAGTAAGAGAGAAATTGATAACTTTCGATATTCTTAGTTTTAAGAAAAATATGTATAGAGCAAAATAGGTGTCAAATGTAATTTTATAACACTATAAAACATGCATATGTTAATATGAATGGTAAAGAATGTAATTTCGAGAGTTATGTTAATTTTCATTGAAAATTAAGTTTCCTATTGACAAGCGTATCAAGTACAATAAATTTAAAACATTTGATTTTTAATTGCTGTAAAATTAATATTTTGATGTCATAAATTTGAAAATTGCTTAAGCCGAAATATTGTTAAAATGTTTAAAAGTTAATGCCTGAGATTATTTAACTTTTAAAGATATTAAAAAATTCCTGAAAAAGAAAAGAAAATGGTTTCGTTGTCCTATATAGAGGTATCTATAAAGTGCCTTTATGTTTCGGTTTGTTTAATCTACTATTTTTAACAGCTTCGCATAGTTTTCATAAAAATAGTATTTTGTTCTTAGAACTAAAAATTTAACTGTATGAATATTATGCTGATTTGTCGAAACAAGATGAAATAAAACATTATTGAATATTATTAATCTACCACATAAAAAAAGAGAAGTTGAAGAATAATATAAAGAATTTTTTTCATTTATACAAATAACTTTATAACAGCATTACTCTGAAATTTTCCAACTTCGAAGCCACTTCTTTTGGATCTCTTCGTTTAATACACTCAACAGCTTCTATGGTGTTAGTGTAAGTACAACCCAGGATTTTTAAAAGTTTCATAGACAAATTACGGGTGAATCCTTTGGGACCGAGAGCCCACAAGCCGTAACTAGTACCGCTCTCTGCAATAGCTCCATGAAACAAACCTGCAAGAAAAATATATGTTTACGTTACACACACATATGTATATATATATATTTATTATGTTAAACGTGATATTTCTTGTATTAGTTCCTTCAAAAAGCCATTTCAATATCTCAGTCTGCAGAATCTAAACATTAATTGATGTAGAATACAGCATAGAAAATTCAAACCACTTTGCAAAATAAAATGGCAACTAATATTAAAACAATTAAATCGCTAACGATTTGATGAATTGAAGTTCTGAAACTCAAATAGTACTGTAGAGTAATTTGGTATAGATATAGTTACTCTGTTAGTATATAGATACTCTGTTTATTTGCATTAATGTATGCAAGATGTACACAAGTAAAAAATAATTTTAAATAGATTTCTCGCTGAAAAACCAACAAAAACGAATTGGATGATCCCAGGTCTTCCAACTAGAGACGAAATACTAGTAAATTTATTTTTCTTTTAAAACAATTAAATCGCTAACTATTTGAGGAATTGATGTTCTGAAACTCTAATAGTACCATAGAGTAACGCTTCCAACTAAAGACGAATAATTAACTAATTTTTTTTCTTTTCTTTTTGAGTGTTTTTTTTTCTTTCTTTTTTTTTATATATATTTTTTCTTTTTTTCTAGAAGTAATTTTTCACGTACCTTTGCTGAGTGGTGAAAGGGTGTGATGATAAACACTTCCAGCTCCAGCACTTTCTCCAACAAGGGTGACTTTGTTCGGGTCACCACCAAAGCTGGCTATGTTTTGTTGCACCCAGCGGAGAGCCATTGTTTGATCCTTGAGACCTTGGTTACCGGGTAAGTCTCTGTCTTCAAAGCTCAGGAATCCTGAAAATTTGTATTATCTCATGTATTATAGATGTAGCAGATAGAAATAGATGTAATCAGCTTCTTTTATAATATATATACTTTTTATTTTTTTATTTTCCGCGCGTTGACTGCTAAGGTCATTGGTGCTGAGGTTCTTATATTATTATTATTAAGAAATGCATATATAATATGACATTTTATATATNATAACTTATAAGACCCATTCCTGAACTACATATGGAAAAACTCATAAATATCGTCAGCGCAAATCGAGCCTTCTTATGAGTTTCCCGTATCCGATAAAAATCCCCAAAGCTATATATATATAAGGCCATAAAATACATGCATTTAATTTAATTTTTCACAAATTTGAAAAAGATGGAAGCAATGTAAAGTCTGGTCTCGGGCTTGCTGCCAATTACACTGGGGAACAATTTGAAACTCAATTTCTGTTGATTTAGATTTTTAGCTGTTTTTTTTATAGAATTAGGCATGCTGATTTCAAAACTGTTTTTAGTTTTCTTCTTTCACGTTCGGTTTCTATATTGGTGGGGCGCATGCTGGTCTAGACCTACCTATTTAGTTACATCTGTTATACTGAAACGTTGTGTGTCGGTAAGCAGTATTTAGTATTTCGTTACGGAAGTGTACAGAAATACATAGTGTGTTTGAACTGAAACGTTTCCTTATGGCAACGTCGGCTCGAAAGTTCGTAAACAGCCCCGATTCGTTTCGTTATATGTGGCAGTTTTACCATTCCCAGTCAAAGGACAAACATCAATACATTTGTCAGACAAGCTTATTTTTGCCTATTTTAAAGTGAAACTTGGTGATCAAGATAAAGCATGGGCACCTCATAAAGTGTGTTGAGGGTTTACGGATGTGGACCAAGAGAACACGTGCTAAGCTTCCATTTGGTATAACTATGATTTGGCGCGAGCCCAAAGATCATTCAAGTGATTGTTACTTTTGTATAGTGAAAACATCGGGATATAACAAGGAAAGCATATGTAAAATAGAGTATCTAGCTGACAATTTTTGGAGCATCAAGCGTGAATGTACAAAACTTAAACACTCCATTGTTAACTTGCAATTATTGTATAAAAATAATATGGGATTAAATACCACAACAAAAATAATATTTATCATTGGAAAAAATATCTTTTAATGCATATAATGTTTTAAATTTTGATTTTATTCATAGATTCGTGATGAAAATAAGAAGTTCCATTGGAAATTGTAGTAAGTAGTCTGGAGGAGAGGAAAAAAATAGACAATAGCCTCAAGAAATAATGCACATAATACAATAACGAAGAACGAGAAGTTAGTTTAACATAGTAATCGTAGAGTATAAGGGGATGTGTATGAGTGTGTATGCTCGTGCCTTTTTACTTCACTAAAAATGTTATCTCACCGAATATACCAACTCTGTAGTTTACGTCAACAATAACCACATCCTCGTCCATCAAGTACTGAGGCCCAGTCTTGTTCGCTCCGTTACCAGAAATAAAACCACCTCCATGGAAGTGCACCAAGACTGGGGCTCTACCATCCAGCTGAAACAAAAAAACAGCACTTATTTTGTAATTTATATGACAAGAAATAACTTTTCACATAAATATATGGTCAAACAAATATAATTAATAATTTCCATGTTTATTCTTAATATAAACAAAACAGAAAACCTAATGTACAAGCATAATTAAGCGTTGAACAGATAGAAAGAATTTTTCATGGAATAGCAGCCAAGAAGAAAATATACATAAAGATTGCTACCTAGATCTAGATGTAGAGGAGGAAGCCGTCACAGGTATCAAGATGGTGAAAACAGCAGATGTTGATAGAAAAACTCCGAAAATGAATCAAGATATGAACATACTACATGACTTGTTAATCTCATATGGAAGCACGAGGCAATATCATGAGACTGGAAAATCTTAATCCCCAAATCGTAAAAATCGTAATCCGCTTAATGAGGGAGACAATATGTACTGTCAGAGTCTTAGGGGATATCACTTGTTTGCCTAAAAAGTAAAATTTACTCAAAAGATCATAGAAAAAATCCTGAGAAGCATCAAAGATCCCGTGCATACAAAATATCAATACAGCTTTTGGCAGAACAGAATCACGCAGGAACTTATATTCATAATAAGACTTTAAACTGAACAAAATATTAGAGAAAAGGACGAAAGCCTATGTTTGCTTTGTGGATCTGGTCAAGCTCTTGGGCGGAGGATCTAGAGCTGGAGCTGAGAGGAAAAAGGAATTTCTGGTGGGCTTATGAAAACTATTTAGACTATATTAGGTTATGTGGTTAGGATTGTTAGCCTACAGAAATCACAGGTACACCAGAGATAACGGGAATTTTAAATCAACTTCAGAAATTATGGTCCAAAAACGATGGTGACGTAGGCTCTAAAGGACTCCACCTCATGGAATGTACGGAGTTTTTTAAGCTTACGAGGAGCAGTCCAAACTAGAGTGAAATAATTAAAAATATACACCACAGACAAGACAGCCAATCAGGAGCTGGTCTGGAAATGGCGTAGAAGCCATCTATGAATACACTATGTTCTACAAGAGCCAAATACCTGCATGATAGGAGCAGAGATTACAGTGTAAGCTGCGTGGGGTTCATCACAGTAAAAACCTGGTTGTGTGTAACACTATGTTTTGGCACAACGTCTCCCATAAGATTGCTTGAACAAGCCCTGGAAGCAATAGAAAGAACCGCTTCAGACAAAATAATAACTTTGAGAACAGATCGGAGGTAAATAAGGATATACACCGTGGATTTCAAAGCGGCCTAAGATTCGGTAAACAGAAACTGTCTTTGGTACTCGGTTTGAACTACAGGGAGATATTAATTAAGCCTATATTGTAGAATCATGATTGCAAGAGGAGACTGCCTCTCACCCTGTTAACGCTGTTAACTTTCTCTTGGAAAAATTAATGTGTAGCAAAAGTGGGTGCATGTTGGAAAAAACCATAAATTCCTATTACTCATCTCCTTTCAGATGATGTAATAACCGTAGACAGGATAACTTATAAGACCCATTCTTGAACTACATATGGAAAAACTCATAAATGTCGGGAAAATAACTTTTCCAAGAGTAGATAATTTCAAACTCCTTAGGTCCATGGTAGCTTTTATTATTAGCCAATTGAGAGAGGTCAATCAAAGAATCGTCAGCGCAAATCGAGCCATCTTCTGAGTTGCCCGTATCCGATAAAAATCCCCAAAGCACCTAAGTTAAGGGTGTACAATGTAAACATAAAGGCAGTACTAATCTTTGAACTACTAATCCCCATACTTTAGACAGCAATTTTGAAAGATTTGTGCGTCCAAACAGAGGATTTGACATGATAACGAACCACAAATTGAACGGAGACTTAGGACTATACAGAAAACCACATTAAACAAAGCGCGATATGAAATGAAAGATGTCGCGGTAGGAATGATATATGTCATCTGGATTCCTGTTTCTGACATTAAACGCAACAGTACCCGTAACCCTATAATGATCAAAACGAGGTGGAATGATATAATGAAGGTAGACGCTATGGATTTAAACGAAGGGAAGAGAAAAGTCATCACTCATGAGATACAAAAGGGATAGAGAAAGCTAGCACAGACACCTAAAGATCAATTAGGTTATATAATAATATACGAATATATAAATAAATAAATAATAACAGTCTTGTGGCTGTAACAGACAATATCCAAAAATCTGGATCCATTTTCAACTTTACGTTCAATAATATTCTTTACATTTTAAATATCATAGCATTAACAATAAGACCAGTTGCTACCATAGCTTCATTTATAAACAAAACCTCATCATGTTTCGAATTACATATCTGGTGGTTATTTATATAAAATTATAAATCCTAGGCAAGTAAACAATATTTATAGAAAAATTTCAACAGAAACTGTTTCTAAATAAATTTTATACTACTACCTAAAAATAAATTAAAACAGAAAATAAGTTTCAATTTATTTTTATTTATTTTTTTTTTTTAAACCTTTCAAAATGTTATCTCCCAAAATCTGGTTTTAAGGGAGAACAGTATCAGACTAAACCTCTCTACAGCTCTCTAAAGCGGGATTTCCGAAAAAGAAAGGAGAATTAGCGATAAACCAATACTTATTGGCTGAGGCAATAATCTTCATAGAAGATTGTCCGGAATGCGAAGTATGGAGTTGGGAGTGGGGGGTTGGATTCCCTGGTATTCGGGAGGAAGGGCACTGATTGCAGCCGTCCGCCCATACCATCGTTTTCTAATCCTTCGGACTCCCTCATCCTATCTTCCCACGGACAGAGGCGATCGGTCTCAATCCTATATCCTCCCCACCATCCAAAATCCACTCTCCTCAACATTTTCCTCCCCCTCTCCCACGCCCCCTACCCCTTTAACTCAGCGAGAAGCCTCCGACTTTCAACCCTCCGACGAATTTATTCCCTTCCCAGCTCACTGTTGCTCTTATTTTTGAGATGAACTAATGGCCTAATTATCTGTAATCTGGGGAGTTTTTTTTTAAGCTGAATTTCTACAAAGAAAAANTCGGTGAAACCGGAAGGACGATAGACACACGTCTCAAAGAACACATCGCAGACATCAAACACGGACGCACAGAAAGGTCAGCTCTAGCAGAACACTTCGCCAACACCTGCCACCACATCAAATTCGAAGACGCCTCAATACTGGCCCGGGAAAGCAACTACTATCGACGAACCATCAGAGAAGCCATCGAAATAACCAAGAATCCGAAAAATATCAACAGAGAAGACGGATACAGATTGAGCAAAAACTGGAAACCAGCGCTAATTGACAAGAGGATCCAACCAATCAGTGACCAGCTACCTGACTACTCCAGAGACCAGCCGCAAGAACACAGTATCAACCAATGGGAAGAGGCAGGCTTCGCCCAAGGACCGGACTGCGCCGGGATTATACACCACCTGGTGTATAAAACATGGTATTTATATACCACCTGGATTTAAAAACAGCACTCATTCTCTATTCAGCCCTGAAGAAGCCATCATATGATGTGCGAATGCTCGGCAACTATCAACAACTTGACACGGTCCAACCCGGAAGAAGAAACGGTAAATACATTATATTTTTTTTAAATTAATATTTCAAAAGTTACTTAAGAATGTATTTTCGTTGAGTGGGCCTTCTTATTTTCATAAAATTTAAATTCGGTATTTATGTTATTTATTGCAAATCCATAAAATAATTTATATTTTGCCAAAATCTTATGAGAGAGAAGGGGATCTTAGAGGAAGAGCAAAATTTATAATCGTGATTTCGTCCATTTTATTTACGTAACGAACTTTATGGATCATAACAGGGGTAAAATGTATATCAAAACGATTATGATCTATATTTTTTTTAATGAAAACGTTTCTTAAGGAAAAAAATTCCCCTTGTAACTGCAATTTATGAGCACTTTCCCCATTGATCCTTCCAATGGCTAGTCTAGAAATTGGTGACACATTTTATGCTCTTTATTCTCTTCGGCTTATAAATAAAATGTCGTCAATTACTTTTATTTATAACCATTTTAAATGAAAACTGGGTAATTTGCTTAGAATACGCAGCTACTGCTAGTATGCAGTAGGTAGATTCGGAGAAGATAGCAAAAAAACTTTAAAACTCAGTCATGAGAATAATCTCAATGGCTACGATTCCGCAGAATTCGCTATAAATTGAACTCAGTAGTGGAAAGAAATTTGTACTTGGAGATTCCACACTCCTCTTTGCACAGATATTATCCTGGAAGGGCAAGTTGGTAAATTCTATGGAAGAATGATTGTGTGAATTGTGTTTTCCTTATAAATGTTTGAAATTCACCTGACAGCCTATATTAGTATAAGATTTTTATTCAAATTTTTGTTCATTTATTTGCTTATTTTAAGAAACATACACTTTTCGTATTAAAACATTCTTCTGTTCTAACATAATTGTGTCATTTTCTTTTCCCCAAAGAAAGGAGCGTAAGATAATAGGACAACGGATTTCTCATAAGCAAATCAAACTATTCACGTTGGTGTCATGTTGCGAACATTGAACAATGTTTAAAGATTTTCATCGTTCCAAATTAAGAGAAGTTAAGAAATATTCGTCGCGTGGGAGTTGACTAAGCATAATCTAAGCAGAGCATAATTAAAGATGTATATGGACAAAAATAAATAAGGAAATTTATTTTTCAAGTTAGAGAGAACAATGAGTTAACAAATACTACTTCTAAAGCTTACTCTAGACTGGTCGGAAAGGAAAAGTGGGGTAAGCCCTCTCTCATCGTAGTTACATTCGAAATTTCTTCTTTAATGCGATTTATTCGTAAAAATGTTGTGAGAAATAAAATTAAAAAAAATTCCATTTAACCTTTAAATTTTTCCTTTATATTTGGATTTTCTTTAATTCCATTTAAATTGATAAGTGAAATCGAAAGAAAACAAAAGTAATTTATTTATTTTTCCAAAATGTTTAGGAAAATATTTTATTCAGTAATTAAGGTAAAATTTTATTAGTATTAATTGGGATTTAGATTGGTTGTATATAATAGACTGTTAGTGGATTAATATATATATTGTTTTAGTTTAGATAACTGATACATTATTATTAATATTATTATTATATAATACTTCATTATATATTAAANGGGACGCACCTGGAAAGTGAGTTTGCCTACTGGAGGTTTGGCGTAAGGTACTCCGGAGAAGGCGAGGAACTGTCTTCCACCCCTGGAGGTCATGGTGTGCCCCCTGAGCTTGCCGAGGGGTGTGACGACTTCTGGGTCCGCATGTCTACGAGTAGCACATGCAGTCTGTAGTAGAACTGCAGCCAAGAAACCTTGGACTAGGAGAGCCTTCATATGTAGGCCTGCAATTGAATGCACCTATGTGTATACTGAAATATGAAAAACCAATCTTAATGGGCCAATTATATAAACTTTTCCTGTAACCCCTACAACTTTTATCTCATAAAACCCATTATTTTAATTATTGATAAGATATAAAAGGTTATCTTAAGGTAGAACGAATGAAACTGGATTTTAAAAACAAATCAAAAATTGAAAACTATAAATACGTGATGCATTTTATGGAAGATCACATCATCAATTCGTTGCAGCCTTTTGGACCTATGATCTTTCTTGACGACAAATAGTGAGTTTTTAAGTTGGTAAAAAGTTTTTAGTCTTAACTTATACTGAGTTTAAGTCAAGTTCAACGATATAAAATGACAACATAGGAGGCTGTTTAATTTAAATTTATTAGTATTTATTTCTAAGATTTGTGTATATTTCTTTGGTCCTTTTGAAATGAAAGTGTAAATATAACTAAATTATACCTACAATGTATTGATATTAGTAGAATAAATATTCTCATGAAAAAAACAATTTCTTGTTTAATTTCATTTCAATCAGGCAACTGTTTACATCCTTCTCTGAGCTCCTATTCCCATTCCACCCTACTAGTAGAATCATTCAGAATCAACCCAAGGAGAAATCTCTCCTGTTAGCAATTTTTATAAAATTTCAACAGATGAAGTGTTTTGAACGACTCTCCTTATATGTTGGAAGGACCGTGAATTTTCCCCGCAAATCTAATTTCTTGATGGGCTTTATTAAATCAATAAATGTTACAGTTGAACAGTGTTTCTCCCTTGGTGAGATTTAGAAATTTATCAGTCTAAAGGTTCTCGTCCAGCTCTGGATTTTATTTATACCTAGATCACTTAAAAATGAAGTGATGATGTATTCGGGCGACGTATTGCCTATGATGGAATGCTCTGAGAACATACAGTTGTGTATGGAATTTGTGTGTATAGACTATACAGAAGGAGAGCAGAGAGACACATACCTGATTCGCCGGCAGACTGAAACCTGCTTGGCCGACTGAGTCCCTTTATATGCCCCGTTCTGCAAGACGGGATTCCCTCTCTCTTTTCCTCCCAGCTCCTATCTCACACCGATGGGGAAGATCTTAATTCAGTCCACACTATCTTTTAAAGAGTTTGTTATTCTGCTCTTATCTTTACCGCCCATGTTTACTCTTAACGGTCGGGGAAATAATAATACTATAATAATAATAAATAAATAATAATACTACTATAATAACTACTATAATAAGACTACTTGACAAATGTCTATCCCTTCAGATACAATCCTAGATGTCATTCATCTCCTCCCTACCCTCCTAGTGAGTATTTCCTTACCAATAATAAGATTTTTTTTTTAATGTATTTCTTCTAGTCATGCGTTCCACTTTCAGTATTATTTTATTTATTATTTCTATTACTAGTGTTAGTATTATTATTGTTACGATTGTATTTTACCCCACATGTTGTNATGTTTTGGGAAAAAAAAAAAAAAAACTAGATAAAATGTAATATTATATTTTTTGTTCACGTAGGCTTCGACGGTCGTCAGATGTATTTACCGTTTCTTCTTCCGGGATGAACCGTGTCAAGTTGTTGATAGTTGCCGAGCATTCGCACATCATATGATGGCTTCTTCAGGGCTGAATAGAGAATGAGAGCTGTTTTTTAAATCCAGGTGGTATATAAATCCACTTCCATCAGAGAAGCCATCGAAATAACGAAGATCCGAAAAATATCAACAGGGAAGACGGATACAGACTCAGCAAGAACTGGAAACCAGCGCTAATCGACAAGTGGATCCAACCAATCAGTGACCAGCTACCTGACTACTCCAGAGACCAGCCGCAAGAACACAGTATCAACCAATGGGAAGAGGCAGGCTTCGCCCAAGGACCGGACTGCGCCGGGATTATACACCACCTGGTGTATAAAACATGGTATTTATATACCACCTGGATTTAAAAACAGCACTCATTCTCTATTCAGCCCTGAAGAAGCCATCATATGATGTGCGAATGCTCGGCAACTATCAACAACTTGACACGGTCCAACCCGGAAGAAGAAACGGTAAATACATNCTTGACAAATGTCTATCCCTTCAGATACAATCCTAGATGTCATTCATCTCCTCCCTACCCTCCTAGTGAGTATTTCCTTACCAATAATAAGATTTTTTTTTTAATGTATTTCTTCTAGTCATGCGTTCCACTTTCAGTATTATTTTATTTATTATTTCTATTACTAGTGTTAGTATTATTATTGTTACGATTGTATTTTACCCCACATGTTGTGATATCAGTATAGTACTTGATTGGTATTATCAATATTGAAAATTTATTCTTTATTTTAGCTAATTGAGTTATTTTAGAAATTAAAAAAAAAAATAGAGAGAAGTGACATAATTTATGTTCAGCTTCATTTGAGTATGTCATGATAACATGGCAAGTGAGAGTTTTGTAAGGCAACCGAACAAGGACACCATTATTGATAATGCTGGAGCTATTATTATGTACGAGATATTTTTATCATTCTGACATTGACAAGGATACTGATTTAATACTCTTCAAGCCATCAGCTATGTCGGGTTGCTCTTCTCTTCAATGTTATGTGCCAGGTCACTGTCATTATTTGGGTTTCGTCATTTATCGAAGAACCAGTTATCTTAGCGAATTTTCTAAAATAAATAGAGGTGCTGGTATTATCTAATTGATGCAGTATAATAAAAAAAAAAAAAACTTTAATGAATTGAAAATTATTTTCTTTTTTTTTTGTATTAAATTAAAAATTTTACAACTTAAAATATAAAAGTTCTTAATTTCTTCATCAATCTTAGAGTAATTCAAAATTATCAACTCACGCAATTCTTCTTCTTCTTCTTATTATTATTATTGTACAATTATATGTTTATAGTAGGGCACATACACACATTTGTCAACACTCTAATAGACATAAGAGAGCTAAACACACCCGCACTGTTGAGTGAGCACTGAAGGCTTCACCCTGTGCTATCAATTAAAGGATATGGTCTTTAAAGAGCCATATTCAATCCTACTCTCTACTAAACCTCTTACACCAATTCGAAACCTGGTGTAAGCTGTGGAAAATTCAAATAAACAAACAAAACTCACAACACGAACATACTCCGGAGAGAAACATTTTTTCAAGAACATAACCATTCCACAGACAAACACTGTGAAATATCTTAGACTTCCACTTGACCGGAGGCTGAAATGAAAACCACTTATTAACAAAATACGTATGACACTCAATAACAGTCTTAAATTACTCACACTTATTGAATCATAAATCAAAATTACAGTTAAAACACAAAATTAACATTTACACTTAACAATTAAAACCAATCAGATTCTAGGGCTCACAAATATATGACTTAGCCAAGCCCTCCAATGTAGATACTTTACAAACATTTCAATCAAAATTTCTGTGACTGAAAAACACGTGCACCACTTATAACACACTGATAAAACACACATTCCCACAGTAAGCAACCAAGAAACCACGAGAAACAATAGATCACTAAAGGCTTAGTTGCCAGAATATTAATAGAGGTAAGAGCTAATGAACAAAGGTTCAAGTGATTGAACAACTTCTCGACACGGCTTCAGATTTTCTACTGAAGACGATAGAGTACGCCTATATCCACATTCTCAAAGCCACTACAAAACGGCATATATTTCCAACAATAGGAAGATTAGGGAAAACCCAGTCCTTTCCGCAACACCAGTCATCTTCACTCCTCACTGACGAAGGGCGAGAGATCTTCGAAAAAACTCCCTTGCATTTCTTGTATAAAATTAACGTGAGATTAAATACCAGAAATAAAATCTGTATTTTAAAAAGAACTACAGGAAAAAAGGAGAGTCTAACAAATAGCCGACAATGTTAGGGGGTTTAGAATCGGAGTTAAGTGCGGGGAGTAGAAGAGATTATCTAGCTAGCTTCGGTGGTGTAATGGTCAGCATAACTGCCCGAAAAGCAGGAACCCGGGTTTGAGTTCTGGCTGAAGTAGTAAAATTTTACTATTTGTGATTTTTTCTTTTTGTAACACATGTAGAGCAGCCACGAATGTTTCATTTTATACATATTCCTCCTATATATATATATATATATAAATTGACAACATTAGAGGCTGTTTAATTTAAATTTATTAGTATTTATATCTGAGAATTGTGTATATTTCTTAGGTCCTTTTGAAATGAAAGTGTAAATATAACTAAATTATACCTACAATGTATTGATATTAGTAGAATAAATATTCTCATGAAAAAAACANAAATAAACATAAAAATACAAAATTTTATAATGATTTTATTCTTAATTTTTGATTATGATTTTATTGTTAGATTTTGATATGTTTATTTATTTGTTTTTGTTTCTTTATAAAATAAAAAAAATCGCCATACACACATTTTATTAACTTTTATCTTTACTGAACCATATGAACTACTGTCCAAAACCCTATACATACGTAAGTGGAAAACGCGCTTGTCCGGATAGCAGGAGATCCAGGTTCGAGCCCTGGCTGGGACAGTTAGATTTTTATTCTATTCCCTAGCATTTAATCGTTTAAAATTTACGTGGGATAATATACCATAATAAAAAATACCTATACATTATTTTTACATTCCAGTTTACCATACAACCGATATAGAACAAATTTCTTCAACTTATCAGATACCAATTAATTTTATAATTCTATATCTCCACTGTCAACAACTTAACCCAAACTGAATAATAAAAATAATTTTTATTTGTTCTTATAACCCGAATATTTTTTTTTTTAAAATAAAAATGAGTAAACATAAAATTACTTAAATTTTGTCACTTAGTCATATTGTTATATTCTACTCTTTTATTTATTGAGATCGAAATGCACATTACTTTACAACTAGTTTCATTAAGATAAATTCTTTGTTTTACATCTAAAATGTTTCCTTTCTTTAAAAAATAAAAAAATAATTTGTTCGTTTAAAATTACTTTAGATAAAGGGGTAAAGAAGAGGAATCCACACGATCCTCAGAGATACGAGATACGTATATTCTTTTCATCCCTAAAATGCGATTTTCGTCAGAGCTTGGACATTAAGTACTATCTCCTACTCTGTCTCTCATTTTAGTCAGAAAACTCTTTTGGGCAGAAAGGTGGATTTTTGAAAATAGAGGGAGTCACTAATTAAGTTTCTAATACGTTAGTTACAACTAACTTTTTGTAGAAATATTAAAGAACAAAACCAAAAAGGAAATTACATTATACAACTAGTATTACTATGCTCTGTTTCCCTCACATCAAAATGTACGAAGATAATAGCGATTTTATATTTTGAGATTTTCTTTAAACCTTTCCCTCTAGAAAGCACATAATAATAATAGGAAATTTCAGCCAATTAAAACCTCGATTTATTTCTTCAAACCTCTGACCAAACAATAGACAATAGGCGTTCCGTTGTAACCCAATGTCATTTGACCTCTGGAAAAAACCCACCCAGATGTTTCGAAGAAGAAATGAGGAAAATGGACGATGAGGAAAATGGACGACGAGGAAAGTAGTCCCAGAAAAGCCATGGAATGATTGTTAGGAGGGGGGAGGGATTGGATTGCAAGCCTTGAGATCGCTCAGTCATCAACAGCACCAGTGGTGCAATAACCTTCCTCAACAGGTTTCTGTTTGGCTTCTGTGCGTACGGTTAGGTCGACTTCAGCCACGGAGGTGTCGAGAACATAAATCATTTTTCATTCGCTCCAAGGTATGTATTATTTATTTTTAAATAACCTTCTTAGTAACATAACATTTTTTAAAATCACAGGTTTTCTTTCACTATTGATAAATTGAACGACTAAATTTGGCAATTGTTTCTTTTTGGGACCATCTTGGAAGTGAATTTAAATGAGTCCTTTGGGCCTAGCTCAGCATTTTAAAAAAACTATTAAATTTTAAATTGTAATACCTTCATTATTATTTGTGTTATTTCAAAAACTAATAGGTGCAAAACTAATTTTTCAATATTTATATTTTAAAAATTTTTACGAATAAGTATATTAAAAAATATAATTGGAGAGTAGAAGACGGTCTTTCTAGGCCTTTTAAGTATAAAACAAAATGCGGCATTTATGCTTTTTTTTTTTTTTTTTTCTTTTTTTTCTTCAAATTTTTAATATGTTGAATATTTCAGACTTATACTTAATAATTATTTCCTAGATAGATATTTTGACTAAATGATGTTTCGTTCTTTTTTTTTATTTATTTATATCTTATAAAGCCCACTCCTCCAATTCCGCGTTTACGATTTTGCTATATTACTCCTATAATATTTAACTGATTCTTATATTTCAGTGTATATGGCGTATATTGCTGCTTGTTGAGTAGCATAATCGTTTTTCAAACGTACTTCTTGTTAAAGAGGAATGATAACGGATGTCTTACAAGCCAATGGTTACATACCCGGCGGAAGCCTCCAGGTTTTTTTTAAATGAAGACAGAAGCCTCCATCTTCTATAGAAAGAGATCTTAAACAGTCTGTCCCGATTTTTCAAAAATTCCTAGCCAAATTGCCTTCAGAAATTTACGACTCTCAAAATAGTGAGACTTCATAGAATAAGGGTTGTACAAAACTTTTTGTCTATAAATGTACCACTGGTGCTTTCCCTATTATCACTTATATAATTTACTGCTAGTTACATTAGTAGTGGTGACTATACTACAATTCAAGATTTCAAAAAATTTCCAGCTTACAAATAAAACCCCTATTTTATTTAACTTAAACGAATCCATACTTTCTTATTGTTCCTATATACTGTTTATTTTCGTGTCAAAAAAAGTATACCAGCCGTTGGATACAAACACATGCACATACTCCTGCATGGGTACAGATTGACTAATAAAAGAGAATCCTTATCTCTGAAAACTTTTATTTTCCAAAAACTGAAATATATTTCTCACAATCTTTCTTTATTTCATTAAATATGCCAAAATGTAATTCAAATACTCTCGGCAATATAGAGGATAGTGTTTCTCTCTGGTGATGGCTGTAATGGTTCAGGCTCTGATGACTGCGGTAGTTCTTCAGACAGCATGTGCTACTCGTAGACATGCGGACCCAGAAGTCGTCACACCCCTCGGCAAGCTCAGGGGGCACACCATGACCTCCAGGGGTGGAAGACAGTTCCTCGCCTTCTCCGGAGTACCTTACGCCAAACCTCCAGTAGGCAAACTCACTTTCCAGGTGCGTCCCCGTAATAAATAATTATGTTTAAATAATTCGATTTATCTAATTAAAATATTTAAAAAAATATTTTAAAGCAATTATTTTTAATATTTGGTCTTGGTTTTTAATGTTTTTATTAGCATAAGCACACCTCTTATACATCTGATGTATAAGTTATATGAAGAAGTGGAGCCAAAATTGATTCCTGAGGCATACGGACCTAACTGGTTTGAGTAAAGGCAGTTAGGATCCTTATCGAGAAGAACGTCCAAATGTTTTTCTGAGGCGCTAAGAGAATATTTCAGCATTCTGGGAATAAGATACAGCCCAGATATCAGTCTACCATCGGAGTGGATCTCCTTCGGAGGTAGAGCAAGTAGATGGTTTGTTGGTAAAATGTCTCAAGCCCGACTAGATATACTCCCCACTTCAGTCACCACCAGCAAGGAAACAAGACTTTCAGATCCGAGAATATAGAAATGATACAGAAGTGCATTGGAGACAATAAATGCTTGCAAAAAATTCACGGTCCTTCCAACATATAAGGAGAGTCGTTCAAAACACTTCATTTGTTGAAATTTTATAAAAATTGCTAACAGGAGAGATTTCTCCTTGGGTTGATTCTGAATGATTCTACTAGTAGGGTGGAATGGGAATAGGAGCTCAGAGAAGGATGTAAACAGTTGCCTGATTGAAATGAAATTAAACAAGAAATTGTTTTTTTCATGAGAATATTTATTCTACTAATATCAATACATTGTAGGTATAATTTAGTTATATTTACACTTTCATTTCAAAAGGACCAAAGAAATATACACAAATCTTAGAAATAAATACTAATAAATTTAAATTAAACAGCCTCCTATGTTGTCATTTTATATCGTTGAACTTGACTTAAACTCAGTATAAGTTAAGACTAAAAACTTTTTACCAACTTAAAAACTCACTATTTGTCGTCAAGAAAGATCATAGGTCCAAAAGGCTGCAACGAATTGATGATGTGATCTTCCATAAAATGCATCACGTATTTATAGTTTTCAATTTTTGATTTGTTTTTAAAATCCAGTTTCATTCGTTCTACCTTAAGATAACCTTTTATATCTTATCAATAATTAAAATAATGGGTTTTATGAGATAAAAGTTGTAGGGGTTACAGGAAAAGTTTATATAATTGGCCCATTAAGATTGGTTTTTCATATTTCAGTATACACATAGGTGCATTCAATTGCAGGCCTACATATGAAGGCTCTCCTAGTCCAAGGTTTCTTGGCTGCAGTTCTACTACAGACTGCATGTGCTACTCGTAGACATGCGGACCCAGAAGTCGTCACACCCCTCGGCAAGCTCAGGGGGCACACCATGACCTCCAGGGGTGGAAGACAGTTCCTCGCCTTCTCCGGAGTACCTTACGCCAAACCTCCAGTAGGCAAACTCACTTTCCAGGTGCGTCCCCGTAATAAATAATTATGTTTAAATAATTCGATTTATCTAATTAAAATATTTAAAAAAATATTTTAAAGCAATTATTTTTAATATTTGGTCTTGGTTTTTAATGTTTTTATTAGCATAAGCACACCTCTTATACATCTGATGTATAAGTTATATGAAGAAGTGGAGCCAAAATTGATTCCTGAGGCATACGGACCTAACTGGTTTGAGTAAAGGCAGTTAGGATCCTTATCGAGAAGAACGTCCAAATGTTTTTCTGAGGCGCTAAGAGAATATTTCAGCATTCTGGGAATAAGATACAGCCCAGATATCAGTCTACCATCGGAGTGGATCTCCTTCGGAGGTAGAGCAAGTAGATGGTTTGTTGGTAAAATGTCTCAAGCCCGACTAGATATACTCCCCACTTCAGTCACCACCAGCAAGGAAACAAGACTTTCAGATCCGAGAATATAGAAATGATACAGAAGTGCATTGGAGACAATAAATGCTTGCAAGTGCAACAGTGCGATTATATTGCTGCGACTGATATTGCTGTTCTCACTGCATCTGTATAGTGGATGTCTTTGGATATATCGTGTTTGTTGAGTTACCTTATATCTTACTAGTATGTGCCCTATCTGCGTACGTCCTAGGCCTCGGCTAGTCACCTCTGCTCATAAAATCGGCAAGTTAATGGTCATTTATCTCAATACGGAACAACTCTCACAGTTCTTGAATCTGTCATTCCTGAGTGAAAATGGCAACAATAAAAAAGTGGCTAAATAGCCAACCTTCAAACCATTGATGTCGAATTGAATTTTGATGAGTTCAAACGAAAGATTTAGAGCTCTCAACGAGTAGGTAGTAGAGCATTTATAGTTCAAAATTTTATTCAAATATGGAATGGCTATTTGGCGAGTACTTTGATATCGTTTTAAGAGAGCTTGGTAAGCCCTTTGGCTTAAGCTGTTAATTATTTTAATATCCTTTGATATTAAGGTGTTAATTATTTTAAGCTGTCAATTGAAAATTTCCGATAACAGCCAATGCTTTGTGAGAGACTGATGTACTTAGATAGTGAAACTTCTGGATTTTGATCGAGTGAGCATACTCCTGGACAAGAGAGTTAAAAATTGAAAAAAAAAAAAAAAAAAAAATAGCTTTTCAATATTACCCGTAAATATAAGAATAATAATGGGAGGCATTTGCTGAGTAATTTTGGATGGTTCATCATTAGTAAATTGTAAACTTTAATTTTAAAGGGGAAAGGTTCTACCTTTTTCAATTTATGGTAATAAGCTTGAATTGTAGAGTATGGATCAAAACGAAGCTGACACTTTGGTTGTTTCAAGGAACTTATTAGGCTCTAGTTTGTAATTAAATTCAATAATTTCATAATTGAGGGCTTGAAATTTATTTTGGAGGGATAAGGAGTCATGAAAGAATAAGATTGATATCGGATTTGGTTGCATTTATCTCCACCCATGAATTTGTGTTTCGACGTTTTTAGCAGTTTTCATAGACCTTTTATTTTATTCGCGATAATTTCAGGGGTATCCGTCGTTAAGGGTGTGGATTTTAGGGAGAATTCAGCAACTGAGATCAATTCGGCGACCTACCTTAAGATGCCTTTTTTAATTCGAAAGAAAACATTTTTTTTTTTTTTAAATAATTTTATTTGGTAAATAATCTAAAGGGTTATTATGACTACCAATGAATATAGAACTATCATACCTTCTATTATCTGTCTTCACTGGTTTCTGCCATGCAGATGTTTTGCAGAAACCAATGAAGACGGATAATAGAAGGTATGAAAATTATTTCAATTATTTTCAAATGCAAGAAATTCTCCGAGGAAAATTATAGAAAAAATGTATTGAAATAGTTTTATTCGGAGCATGAATGAATATTGTTCATTAAATAATCAAAGAATAATTCGAGTGGTTAAACGATCGAAATTTTATCCAGTATAGAAGTAACAAAAATATGTGCGGGAGTTTGCATAAAGTAAAAACGAAACAAAAAAAGATTTTGGACTATAAGACCAAGTGCTAAAAATAAATGGCAGAACAAGAATTTGAAAATCCACTTACCACAATTTTCGGTGTTTCTCGGATCGTCGGCCGTTTCTTTGGTCACAAAAACATTGTTCAGGGCTCTTCCTCCTGTAAATTTCACCAAAGGGAACGGATCTCTTCTAGTTCGAGATTTCTACATCACCGCTGTGTAGAAAACTGCAAATCCTGTAATTTTTAAACCGCCGTAAATCATTAGTTCGAGAAGCAAACTCTGACAATATAGATAGTTTAAACCACCATAGAAAACATTAAATTTAAAATACAAAATTAACAGGCCACTTTAGTGTGTGGGGAGGGTAGCATAGGTCTGTACACAGCATGGAGGCAGTAGCCAGAAGGGTTCATTTCATCGTAAGGGGGCAAAGGAATGAAGAGGGGATAAAAATGGCGTAAATAGATAAAGGTATGGTTATAATTATTTTTTATTTAGTGAAAATAAAAAATAATTCTTTCAATCGTTGTATAATGATCTATTGTGAAGTATTGAATTATTTGCATCTAAATGTGCTTTCTTTAATATCCATTTCTCACTCAAATTTAATACCCAGGCTAAAGAAAATTAGCCCTACCACAAGTGCTATTGTGTTCACTGAAACTCATTTAGATTCTTGGTTCCAATTGACATAAAAATGGAAGTCATAAATTGCTTGATATCTAAGAATAAGAGAATTTTTCTAAAGCAATAACTTTTTTCTTTTGTAAGAAGTTTAAACTAGATGATACTAATTTGTTTGTTCAGAACAGATTCTAAAGATAACAAAAGTAATCACAATTATCAAAAATTGAATAAATAATTCTTATTCATACAAATTTTAATTAATTATTTTTAAGAATGAAAACTAAATATTGATTATTCTTGTTTTTGTTAAAGCCCCCAGAACCCCTTGAACCTTGGGATGGAGTAAAAGATGCAAAGGAAAATGGCCCTTGGTGTCTCCAGTATAATCTGTATGAAATAGAACCAAAACCAATTGGTGAACTGGACTGCCTCTACTTGTCAGTTTACTCTCACAAGGTAAGATATATGTACTTCTGAAGCAGTATAAGAATGATTGAATTTTAAGGAATTGGGTAATTTAGGTCTGAAATCAAATGACCAATTAATTTATTAATAGTTTATTTATTTTATTCCAACAAAGAAATAATAACTGAAAGAAGGAATGAAGAACCATTCATTTATAAATATAAATTTAGTTGTGTATCCCACGTAAATTTTCATTAATTGTTTGAAGAACCATTCATTTTTCTCTCGCTTTCATCATCAACCATAATGTTCACGTAGGCTTCGTCGGTCGTCAGATGTATTTACCATTTCATCTTCCGGGTTGGACCGAGTCAAATTGTTCTTATTTGCCGAGCTTTCGCACATCATGTGATGGCTTCTTCAGGGCTTTTCTTCTTCTCTTTTCAGCCCTGAAGAAGCCATCACATGATGTGCGAAAGCTCGGCAAATAAGAACAATTTGACTCGGTCCAACCCGGAAGATGAAATGGTAAATCAACCATAATGGTTGAAACCATTGAAAGTTCTGGCTGTTATTCTGAAATTGTCAGAACAGCAAACTTCGTAAGATATTCTTAAGTTGTCAGAATAGCTATCCCAAAAATAGTTTGCTTGGCTACTAATAGCAAAGCAGATCCCTCTAGATTTCTTCCTTATAAATTTATTTTTTAAATTCAAGCTGAATGGCAGAAATCCAGTCCTGGTGCACTTCCATGGAGGAGGTTTTATTTCTGGAAATGGAGCGAACAAGACAGGCCCTCAGTACTTGATGGATGAGGATGTGGTGATTGTGAATGTTAACTACAGACTTGGCATTTTTGGTGAGTTTTTACCTCTTTTCAACCGTTTTTGTAAGACTGTATGTGTATGTGTTTGTGTTATTATAATGACTTATTCTAGTCGCTCATTAAAATAAACTGCCATTAATTTTATATGAAAATATAAAATCTTTTTAAATAAATATGATCCTACCACATGGGTTCCACATTTTAATTAGAAGTTGACCTTATTTTTCTCAATAACTCTTTGACTTAGTTACTTTTGGAATTATTATAAAACATTGGTTTTTTTAAACTAATATAATTTTATAAGTCTAGGGAAATTTCTGAGCTCAACTTCAGTATCTTATCTCCAATAACACCAATCTATCTATAAGACTATTTTAAATTGTAATATTATATTAATCAATTTGATTTATTTGTGAAGTTACGTATATTTTCTGAGTGATCTGAATGAATGCAGACTGTTGGTTATATTCAAAGCTTGTAAAAGAAATAAAAGCTATGCAATGCACTCTCCAAAATATCTTTATTTACTGTCAATGAATTTCATTTGAACATAAAGCTTCTACCTATTCAAATGTCTGGTAACATTACATATTTAATCTGTAATATTAAATTAATATTATTAAAATATTACAGTTAATTAAGTTATTTGTAATTTTACTAAAAATAATCCAATACCTAATGGAAACGAATGCGCAGCACCACACTTACCAGCTCAAAGAAGAGAGGGCTGTAAGAGTAGTGATTCGTTGTCTCCACCAAACAACTTCCCCAGACTTCATCAAGGAGGTGTTGACTGACTTGGGATTCAGTGTTAGAAACGCCATATATGTGGTCATAAGCAGACCCCAGAGAGGGAAGACCTCTGCCTCTAAAACACCCCTGCCAATGTTTTATGTGGACCTGGAGCCTACGTTCAACGTGCAAGAGATCTACAGCTTGACCTCGCTCTGCCACTGTAGAGTAGACATCGAGAAGTCTCATCCTCGTTGAGAAATAGTTCAATGCCACAAGTGTCAGCAGTATGATCATACAAAAGCCTACTGTAAATACTCTTCACGGTGCGACAAATATGGAGGCACAAGCTGCCCAAAATCCTTGTAGTGCGCTGTGCCAAAAAAATCACCCTGCCAACTACAAGGGCAGTCAGGTGTATAAGGAGCTGAAACAGCGGACCCTGCCTACTCTTCAACCACAGACTGCAACTCAGGTCCAGAAAGTGATACCTCCGCCCTCCAGAGTTGTCGAGCCAGGACTGTCCTACGCTCGAATGACGCAATCAACTCAGGATCATCCAAGACAAGACGAGCCACAATCACAACCGCATCCCCCACCCAGGAGGGAGCGACCCGCTATCTCTAACCTCCCGACTCTGCTCTCATCTAATGATCTCCACACCTTATTTTACTATTTCTTCTCACAACTTAACTCCCTAATCACACCACTCATATCCCTTGGAAGCATCCAGCAATGGTGCAGTAAATGAACAATTAAAACTAATGAGTCAAAATGCATGGAAATTAATATTCAATTACATAAATAAAAAAACTCTCCTGACAACATAAAAATCAACAGCATTCCTATACCACTCTCACATTCCATTCAATACCTTAGGTTCCATCTTGTCTCAGGACTCACAAGCTAAAATTAAAAGACAAGTACTTAACAGACAACCAGGAATCCTTTACAGACTAATGAATAGGGACTCAAATCTTACAAGAGATAACAAAGTAATGATGTATAAGCTTTACTGTGACCAGTTTCAACATACAGTGCAGAACTCATGGTGCTGCAAAGCCTTCCAACATCCAAAGAATCCAATCTTTTCAATCCATAATCCTGAGAATAATTGCAAATGCTCCCTATTATATATCCAACTCTTCATATTGCAATGGGTTCAATAACGTTTCAATCCATTCAATAACATTTCCTACTGCATCTCTCTTTTTTAGGTTCACTGCAAACCCAAACCTATTTGCACAGGCCCCGTTCTCTAACTGTAATCCCTTCAACCCTACCTCCTGAATCAAATGAAGATGGCCTAGGGATCTCCTGGAAACATAGATTCTATTAAATTTGAAAGTGGTGCCACTGGACACTCTCTCTTCAGGCAAAACTTATCTTTTGTAACTTTTTATTCCTATGTAATCAAAATACCGTTAAAACTAGGGAAGTAGGTGATGTGAGGACCAGACCTGTACGGGAAGGGGCCAATTGAAGGATGCTACCTGCTTCCTTTTTCCAGAGAAGGGAATTAAGGTTATTTAGAAGTACAATATTAGAATCTTCTAGGTCTACCCCGGCCTTTCCCTGAAGTTATAAAAACAGTTTGCTAACACTTAAGTCAATGTTAAGTTAGTTCACTTAGTGTCAATTTCCATGTCAGATCGGATACCGCAGCCTGTTGAGCTGATCTTAGCCTTTATAGTGCCAGTAAGTGAAATTATAAGTGACAATAATTAGCAAGTTCTTTAGAGGCCCTAATGTAAATAAGCATATTTCATTTATTTTGTACATATCTATAATTAGCTATAAGTAATTCATATTTTCTATTTATTTATTTACCAGTTAGTTAGAGCAGAAGACTTCTATTGTTGTATGTAATTAGTATGTGAAATGTTTTATTATAAATTAACTTCAATTTATTCATGGTTCTTACTTATTTTGACCCATAACAATATAAAATGTTATACATAACAGAACTTAATCAATAAATGAGATAGTGATTATTTTTTAACCTAGAATTTGTGACCTGAATACTATTATTATTGATAGTTAAAACAATAAAGGTATTATTAATTATTTTTATTTTGCTTTGATCACACATCAATCACCTATTTTGTTCCACTTATTGTTAAGGAGCCAGCTTTCAGTGTCCAATTATTTCTTTTTGTCAGAACCTACTTTTCTTTTCTTTGACTCTCCAAATGAATAATAAATTTAAATAAAAAATCAGCAGTTTGGTGTCAAAAGTTCAAAATATTTATTATTGTAGAATAACTTAGCAGGAAGGTTTCTTGATATTGCAAGAAAATAATGAAAAAGTAAACTTAGCTAGCTTATTATTTGGAAATTTGCCCCTTTACTAGAAACTGCTTAAATTAGATGTTCCTCAAATCCACACGATTGATTTACTTTTATAATTGATCTTTACAGGATTCCTGAGCTTTGAAGATAAGGACTTGCCTGGTAACCAAGGACTCAAAGATCAAGTAATGGCAATTCGATGGGTGCAACAGAACATTGCTAGCTTTGGTGGAGATCCAAACAATGTCACTCTTGTAGGAGAAAGTGCCGGAGCTGGTAGTGTTTATTTTCATACAATATCACCCCTTACTAAAGGTTAGTTACGTTGTATACTTTTTATAATCTTAGTTTCTTCAACATTTTTATACAAAGTGTATATAGAATTAAGTAATTAGGTAAATTTTATATTACAAGTGGTTAGTGGTTGATTGGCCATCAAGTATTATGCATGAGAAACTAATCAGGATTTTGGCCAGGATGACAAAAATAAAATACTCCAAAATTATTGGGTAGTTATTTTACTTTATTATTGCCAATGTTTAAACTTAACTTAAAAGTAATCATCAAGGCTGAAATACAATACACACTGTTTCATTTCTAAAAATTATAGTTTGGAATGAACAGACAGAGATGTGGTGCGCTATAAGACAGAATATTATATACATAAAATTTAACTTATAAAATATAAAATACAAACAACTTTATATGTACCAATACAGAGGAGAGATCTCAGAGGGAGATATATGGTCACATCGCGGACTGCAGAACTAAATTAAGACACCTGGTGACTGGGGATGGGAAGGGGTTAATCGGCAAACTTCAATTGAATTCCGATCACAAAAAAATTATGGTAAGCAATTTCAGGTGTCGGCCTTTCCAACTTTCTTTTAAAGTGATTAACCCTGACAATGTTAACTACCTTTGAAGTTTATTCTCATCCTGGCTGAACCGCCAAAGATTTCTCGCACCCGTATTATAAAGTATTTCCTTAATTTTACATCGATGAACATAAGATTAATCAATACTAGGACAATGGAAAATAATGGTAAGTGCTATCACTCACTCAGATACAAAATCTGGTGGTTTTTCCAGAATAAGCGATTCTGCTCCCAAACCCCATTTATCTTAGCGGAATGATATTTTCAATAGAGGTTTATTCTTTTGAAATGAATTGTCTCCAACAGACTGATGACATGACTACTGATGCTCTCATAAATCCATTTTCTTTTCTAGAAAAATGACACCACAATGCCAATCTTCCTGCTGCCAAGTGGAAGTCAGATAGGATTTAAGTTGCCAAGGATTTAAACCCAGCTTTTCTGATTATATTAGGATTGAGAATGGATCAAATTAAAAGGACGTTACCATAAGTGTCTTATATGCTAATCACTACTCCACAGATGCCTGGTCTCACTCTCTCTCTCTCTCTCTCTCTCTCTCTCTCTCTCTCTCTCTCTCTCTCTCTTTCTCTCTCTCTCTAAAATACATAGAGAGGCCTTTTATTAGTAGAAATTGACTGGCTGTGATATTAGAGTAAGGCCTTTCTCTTCTCTGAACTCATAGCACCTTTTTTCTCTGCTTACAGGATTATTTCACAAAGTTATTGCACAGAGTGGGAGTGCTTATGCTCTATGGAGTGTTGCAGTTAAGGGGTTCACTAGAAACTTAGCCATGAAACTTTTGAAGGAACTTGGTGGCAAATACACAAGTACTAAAGAGGCTGTAGATTTTATAAGAAGTCAGGATCCAAAGAAAGTTGCATCTATGCTGGAGACTTTTAAGGTATTATGTTTAATCATTAGTACAATGATCTACAAGACAAAAGTTCACTTATTCTTAATTGAAAGTGACTTTATTATTGATGGCCTGGGCTTATTAGAATTGTAAAATTTGTATTCTAATGCTAAAATTAAAAATTTTAAACTTTTTTTAAAAGTACTTAGGGGTGATTTTCAGTATGTGATCTTTATAAATATTATAGAAATATGAGTATGATGAAACTACCTCTCTCATAAATGCACATAGCGAATACCCATGATTTGAACTGTTATATTTTTTAAAAAAAGAACGCTCAATTTGACTGTAGAATAAGTTTTTTACAACTCATAGCAAGTTATATATGATCTGAACTAACTGTGCAATAATAATTTTTTGTTCCCAAAGCCATTTAGAAAATAAATGAAAGATGATCAATGATTTGAGAAAGAATTTATGCTTTGTTTTTTTAGGAAACAGAATACTTAACATTTGAAATTAATGATTATTTCTTCTTTTACTGTTCCACATACAAACAAATTTTCCCCTTGCTAAAACAACAAATTTTGGACCTCTTAAAACCTCCAATTCTATGAAAATGACATTTTCATAGTTGTAACTTGTTTTGTATTAACATCATATGACTACTAGTATGCCTTTTAGGTATTCTATCAAGGAACTCAAGATCCTGATAGAGCACTGAAAATAGAACTGTATTGTTATGGGCTATGGGCCAATAATGATAAGGAACAGAGATAAATTGAAGTTAATTTATTATAACAAATAAGTAAACCTTCTAATTACAGCTAATAATTGAACTTACGGCCCTTATTAACTAATAAATAAATAAATAGAAAATATAAATTAAACAGCTAATTAAACAACATAAACAAATTAATTAAACATGCTTATTTACAAAGATACCTAAAATATATCAAATAGATAATTGCTAAACTGTCTGCACTTTACTAATTACTGTCATTTAACATTTCACTGTCATGGGCAAAGGCTATAGCAAAGGCTATGACCCGCCCGACACTCTAAGACACACGATCAGAAAGACTGATACTGACTCAAGGACTACTGGATGGCAGCTTTTATAACTCTATAGAACATTCTGGATGAGCCTAGATGAATCAAAGAGCTGTTTCTAGATAAACATTATTTCCTCTACTAAGTAAGGAAGCTAACAATCTAGCAGATGGCCACCTTCATTCATACAGGTCTAGTTCTATTATTAAGTGCTCCCCCAGTTTTTGAAAGTACATAGAACCCAAATGTCAGCGGTCCCAAGTTCAATGCAACCAAAATGTTTTGATGCTTTTTATAAATAGATCGAGAATTCAAGCAAAAAATATCACTATGCTGACTTTATTTTTATTTTTTATTTTTAAAAGATAAGCATATTATTGTCTCATGTTTTTTATGTCACTTTTATTTATGTATTCATAAATTTAATTAAATATTTTCAGGATTTTTATATTTTCCACTATATGTGACCATAAAATTTGGGTAGTAAGCATAATTTTTGGAAGAATTTTTGTCCTTTTACTAGCTTATTACTAATTAATAAT
>KZ807212.1:410675-425756 GCA_000696205.2 Oncopeltus fasciatus | reverse complement strand
TATATATATATAAGGCTATTAAGACCAAGGTAGACAAGTAATATCTCTACATAACTTTTTAAAACATTTATTAATGTTTCAAAAAATTATCAATGGAATTGAAGGTAAAATGACCATTGAATTCTGGGAAACTATACTTTTGATTTGTGAGGTTACAGTGAGATCTTTACCACAATTTAAATTGATATATCAGTATAGCTTCTCCTTCCCTTCCTGAGAGTGGCTAAAACAGTATTTTTTTTAAACAAACGTGCAGAAGTCTTAATTGATGTTTCATATGAAGTATGGATACTTTTTGTACTGATTTTTAAATTTTATCAGAAAGAGAAAGAAACATTTAGTGTGAAACTTCAAACTTATTTTCTAAGAATATTTCTTCTTCAATCATTTACCAAGTAAATTCTTTTAATAAATCAATCAGAAATTACTTTGATTTTCAATTTTATACAAGGTGTAATTAATAATTGTAAAATTTTCATGAATTATTAGACTTTTTTGTTTTATAATTTCTACTATTATATTTCTGCGAAAATGGGTTAGGGGTCTGTGTTTAACTGTAGGGTTTTTATTATGTATGTTTAATTTCAAATATTTTCTTAATATAAACTAGTTTAATTGGTCTCTTTATAATTTATGTATTTTTATTTTATACATATATTCCAAGTTTAGATATTAAATATAAAAGACAAGTAAATAATTTAAGAATAAAATTTATTAGAATTATTAATTTAAAGATTTTTTCCTATGAATAATTTACTTAAAATTAGTAGTCTGGATACATTATAAGCTAAGTTTAAGGAATACAATTTTATAAAAACAAATTTGCTATCATATTTTATTTTTATTCATTCATTTGAAATTTATAGTTCTTAATGAATAAGCTACAACCAATAAAACTGATGTTTCAGAAATCCAACCCCTAGCAGAAGTGACTTAAAATGGGATAAGTGGACAGTCAATAAAAATAGTTATATGCATATCAGCAAGGAAGGCTTCAAAATGAAAGAGGGGCTTCTCCAAGATAGATATCGATTTTGGAAGAGCATAAACTACAGAGACAAATATGACTAGCTATTCAATATGAAGATAATGTGTGATATTTATACATAATATTGATTCGTTTTGAAGAGAGACCAGAGTTGATATTAATAAATATTAATTAATATTTATTAATCTAACATTTCTTTGTTGTGTATCAAATAAACAAATATAATTCTTGAATTATGTCCTAAAATCCCCCTAAGAATTCTTTAATCATTTGCTTTCAGGTGTTCTGGTTATAAGCCAGTACCACAGTTGTCAAATGGTGAGGATGCCAACTAGAGGATCAGAGTTTACCTGGAGCCATAAGTTTATTCTTTAGGAAGACTGAATGTTAATAAAGATATGGAATGTTGTGACTTACTCATCATCATTATATCAATTGGCCTGTAATAGGGCAGAAACAGAGTCTGTTTTTAAAAAATCTGTTTTAGAATCCATCCCTCAAGAGAATATTATATAATACCTTATATATCTGTCTCTTGTACTGTCTTGCCCCTTTAATAGGGTTTTCCTAGTCTTCTTCCATTTGTCACTCAGCATTTACTTCATACACTTTAAAAATGCGAAATTATTGACAAAAACTCTTCCTATTTCTCCCCATTTACGAAGAGAAGCTAAAAGGGACAAGGGACCCACTAAAGCTGTGTGAACCTTCCTCTCTACTGGGTCTCTATTCGTCCACTCCTGTTCTGTAGAATTATGGTTTTTCTATTTGATTTCATACTCCCCACATTTTTAATTGTTATTCCTCATCTCATAAAAATTAATAATCAAGTGTCTTAGTCTGATTGTGACTTGGCTGGATTATTACTGTCACTCTGACTGTTATGCTTAAGGGGCCCCTATATATGTCTTTCTTTTATTATTTTTGCAAATAAAATCCAAAAAAAACAGACCTAATTTAATTTTCTTGAGGATCTTTATTAGCAGCAAGGATGAATGCTTTGGGTCTTGATCTTTAAATGTCCATTAGAGCTGTGGTTGAAGTATGATTATCCTTTTGTTGCATATTGCTTTAAACACTTAATATTTAGACCAAGAACATCTTTATTATTTCCTTTCTTTGTGCAAACTTTTTGTTAGCATAAGATAATGACCATCTTTCTGCATGATTGAGTGCTGCATAATTAATTGAATGACTTTTTTAAAGATGAAATTGTTCTAAGAATGTTTTAGGACATTTAATTTATTAAATTAAAACATAATTGAATAACTATTAATGTTGAAATAGTTATGACCAACTTCAGCCAATAATGTGCTTAATTAATTGTTTACAAAATGAAGCAAACAGATAGAATTTGTGTGTGTGTGTGTGTGTGTTCATGTGCGTGTGTGTGTGTGTGTGCGNATATTTAATCTATAAATAAATAATAAAACATATTTTATTAATACTCTTAAAGGTAAAATTAATCTTCGTGTAATTAATTTCACTTAAAAGTTAGTAATATAGCTTTTTGACAATTTTCGTTCTCCGCCAAATGTCAAAAAATAAGGAATGTGGACCAAATCGGTTAAAAAGTCTATGTCGTTTTCAATATTTGTCTTTGTTGTCCATAAAATTTTTGGAAAATAAGTGAACTAGGTAATGGGTGCTTTGCGTGTGTTTTTGGCTATAATAAAAAAGAAAATTCTGGAAATAAGTATTTAAAATATATCCGAAAGAAATTCCTGAAAATATAGCGTATGCGTGGTTTTCTCCTCCTAGTATTTCACACATGGAAATTTATTTATTTTTAACGTTGATTGTATTCATTTGATGCTATAAAATAAAATAAATTTCTCTAAAATATCTTTAAGTAAGGTTCTCCGTTTTATATATATTATATATAGTCGCACTTTTTGACAGAACCCAACGATTTATCTACATTATTTTGGGATAGATTTGGAGCAGAAGGAAAGCATGAATAGAAAATATTGTTGTGTTGTTTATTTTTGTTTCCGCTACTCATTATACTAACTTATGGTTTCATCTTTAAGATTCAAATTCATGAATAGGTAAATTTAAAGAAAAATAAAACGAAGTGGTAGAAGAGGTACATTATAGGAGGTCACTAATTTAACGAATGGAAGTTTAAATTTTATATTTGTGGTGCCAGGGTAGCTCAGGGGATCCGTTCGGGTCTCGCAACCCTGGGACTGTGGGTTAAAATCCTGCACTGGGCAAGCTTTTATCGATGAATAAAAGCTTGTCCTAAGCCATGGATGTATAGTGTGGGGTGGTAACCTGTAGGCCCACCCTCTATGACCCTAAGTGGTTGAAAGGGAGGCAAACAATAAAAAAAAAAAAAAATAAACATTATATTTAATGCCATTATAATAATGGTTTTTACGGGGGGGATGATAAAGCAGGAAGAGTGACCCAGATAATATTTCCCTGATAAGAAAAGTAGCTTGAGAAGATGGCTAAAATAAATATCAAATTTAGATTTAGCTATTGAAAAGTTAAATTTGTGATATTTTACATGTTATCAGTACTTATATCGGTCAGTGGGGTTTTAACGTCTGTTTAATCAGGACTCATAAGGATGTTGAGTAGAAAATTACATTTCTTTTTTTCAAAACTTTTAGTTGTTAAAAATAAACCAAAATGTTTCTAATGTTTATTTTATTTGAAATTTTAATAATTTATGTGGAGAATAAATTTATAAATAAGCATAACTATAAAAATAAAAATTATAATTTAAATTATATACGAAAAGAAAAATTGTTAGAACAAGAGATTCCATAGCAAAATTATCACTTAAAGAATAAGGACTTATACACAAAATTTATAACTCTCATTACATTTGATAGCATCTTAACTCGTCTCGTCAAATTAAAATAATATAACTTAAGTAATGAATGATAAAATTATTAAAATAAAAATTTAAGGAAAAATATTTTATGCCTATTTAAATAAGTAAAAATTATATTAAGTAATTTACTTAGGAATATAACAATGAATTTACAGCTACCTTTGGAGAGTTTACCTATCTATTTCACTATCTCTTTCGGCCTGTAAGATCAAAATATTCATATACTCATATCCTAACCCATCTTTAATCGATTAGACGAGAAATATATGTTAATCCCTTCATTTCTTCTCATGAACTTTATTTTTTCGACAAGACATTTTGCATTATCTTATTGATTCTTATAATTTTCTTGGAAATTCTTTGTTTAAAAAGAAATGGCACGTATTGAATAAAAGGCACATTTATTTCCTTAAAAAATATATATATGTGTGTGTGTGTGTGTGTATGCCCTTGCATAGGTATTTGTTTTCCTTTAACTTTTTCCTGAGCAAAACCAGAAATAGCCTGATGATGCAAGGCGATTACAACTGAAATGAGCCTCTGGATTTGGCATCTGGGCATCGGAGAACACACCCGAGGTCTAACGAAGCCGATCGGAGGTCTAATGAAGCCGATCGGAGATAACTTTCAGATCAAGGAAGTTGGTAGTAGAGGTTTCCCTGAAGAAGGGGTTTCCCAAGGCATAAGAGGGAGGGGGGATGACCTAGACTGGTGGGGATGACCGCCCTTACTACTACAGTGCATAGATATCATGCAGTCTTATCAGGTCTGGGTGCGGGACAGCTGTCTTTCCACATATCTTTTCCTCGTCTTAATAAGACCTTGAGGCATCAATAGTTTTTTTTTTTTTATAAGTTTGCTCTCATTAACATCGGGCATATTCTTCCCCTCACTGTGTTACTTGTACTATTGGTATAAAATAAATAAATATTTTGTTAGTCTCAGATGTTTATTGTAGCCGTACATACGAGTTAATACGGCTGCCCTGATTCTCTATGCAGAAAGTAAGTAAATATTATTTCATTACATTAATGACTATGCTTATGACGGTGCAATATCTTGAAAGTATTTGGTAGAATATTTATCTTAAAACACACACACACACACGTGTGTGTGTGTATATATAAATATATTATAGGGGGAGAGAGACAAGGATATGATTTCTGTGGAAAACTGAGGCATAACACCACTTATATATCGTAACCGAAGGACATACATATTCCGGTTTACCCGAGTACCAAAGAGCGTTTACAATTCTTCGCATCTTCTGTTTTGAAATATACACTAGTATTCATACTTTTTCCGGGCTTCACCATGTAGTAAAGTTACTTTTTGCCAAATCAAAAAGATCAATGGGTATATTAATGGTATATCTATCCCATTGATGTGCGAAAGCTTGATAGAAAGTAACTTTACTGCATGGTCAAATCCGGAAGAAGTATTTAGTTAAGTGAACATATACATAAGTTTTTTATATTGTAAAAAAATCATAATTTACCTGTAGATTAACCAATTCCAGGTTCCAGGGCCAAGTGGTAAATAGCGGATATTTAAATTATTTATATATATTTATCAGNAGTTGTTTTTCACTCCACTTTTTTAAATTATTCCTTTGAAATGAGATTCAATTATTATTATTATTTTTAGTTAGTGAGCATAGACTGCCAGTGGTCATTAGCACTTATTATTATTATAATTATTTGAATAATATCAATACTTCCTTACTAGATGTAAAATTCCTATTAAAATCGAAATTATTGCATCAGGAGGAACACCACGATCCATTAAAGATTCAATATAACCATCATACATAATGATTAAGTGGTTACAGGCCTCTCTGGTATAAATACATGTTGATTTGATGGTATAAGGTGAATCAGTGGTAAGGTAAATTCTTCCTTCCGTAATTCTGGAAGTACTCCAGATTTTAAGCAGGAGTTCAAATCAAATCCCAAATTAGTATGTATATTAATAAACAAAAGTACAAAACATACATACATTTCCAAATTTTAGAGAGGAAGATGTAATGTATGATTTTATTTTACTCATTTTAATTAAATATTTGATTAATTATATTATTTTAATTTCAGAACATGTGGACAATTCTTATAGGAGCATTAGTGATCACTATTTATGGAAAATGTTGCAATGGTAAAGAGGATCCTCTCGCAATCACACCCCTTGGCAAGTTAAAGGGCTACTGGATGACTTCTAGATCTGGTAGGGAATTTCAGGCCTACTCCGGGGTTCCGTACGCCCAGCCTCCTATAGGAAATCTCAGGTTTCAGGTGAGCTTCTTAGATGCCAAGTCAGTTAGAGCTGATTGATGCATGGTGATAGTGATGCAATACATTTTTGATGGATGGAAGGCCAAGAACGAATAAACTGAACAAATAAATACAACAATTTCATAGGGTCGCTGAATTTGGGCATTCATAGTGCAATAAATTAATTATTTCCAGTGTTATTTGACATCACCAATGGTACATTTACAAAAAGAGAATTGAACTTAAATACAAAATTATTAAATGGGTATTCTACGCCGTTCAACTAATTGGCACCCGATTAAAAAAAAAGTCTATTTTTTTTTTTTTTTTATTCCTCAAAAACCTGTACAATACGTATTATGAAGATCATTACCTTTTTACGTAAAAAAGAAAAAAAAAGTTTAATAAGTTTTTAAAAAATTGCTTCTAATAAGTAGAATTCATAATAACTAATAATTTCAAATATATTTATGGAAACACGGAAGATGGGCGGCGGGGGGCGGTTTAGTTGAAGGGATCCGTTAGGAACCCGCAAGCCTGGCGCTGTGGGTTTGAGTCTCGTCCATCTACAGAAGCGAATTGCGAATCTAATCTTGTTTGAGCACTTTTGGTATTTGGCACGCTTTTATTTTAAGATTAAAACTGGAATTGTCTTTTAATGAGAAAGAAAAGCCTGCCCAATGTTTTCAGTCTTTTGAAAAGGGCAGCTTCCTGTAGCTAGACTCGAACTTCATCCATGACCCTAAATGATTGAATGTCAGTTTTAAAAAAGAACCTAGGAAGTAATGTGTATTCATCTAAAACTATATTCTGCTAAAACTATTGCAAAAATAATTTTAATGTTCTTTATAAATACAATTAAAGCGCCAGCCGAGTAAGGCAATTCGGACCCCAGCGGAACCAGAGCTGCATTTTCAGTCTTGACTGCCGATCACATAGGTCGTAATGTTATTGGCTATTGAATAATACAAAGTTTTATCAATATCAATAAAAAAAATTTTTTCTTTTCTTTTTTTTTAGTCAAGTGCCTAACATTCTCCTGCTGAATTTCTTGTGTGCCTCCTCTGCACCCATTCTTATAGAGGCTTTATTCTTTCTCTCATTTGCATATCTTGTTTCCACTCTCTTTCCAATAAGTAATCGTCATTACTCCCAGTTTTCATCAATACTCTTCATACGATCAGCTACTTTTAAAGAGATTCTCAAGATTCATTTTAAATTTAACGATTTCCTCAGGATCCTTCAACTTAAATATGTTGCCTCTTGCTGTAACGACTTATCCTTGAATTAGCTGCCCTTGCTCTGATCATGGCGGTTACCATGTAAAAATGTCGGTAGCAGCATTTGCTACCGGTATCAAATATCAAGGAGGCATGACTAATTTTAGCATCGACAAGGGCACGATCTGCGATATTGTCAATTGTCCATCAAGAGCTAACTTCCTCTATGTTCCAAGATGTATTTTCTTATGAGAGAAAATAGTGCTACCGATTACTTATATATTTGTGGTTCTCTAAATATAATAGACACTTATCATTAAAACTCCTTGCCGACATTATCTGAGTTCTCTGTCTAAGAAGGAACACTGATCAAATATAATTGTAAATATTCCTTTATTTTTTTATTTATTTTTTTTTTCCAGTGTTAGCCTCCCTTGCAACCACTAAGGGTCATTGGAGGGAGGGGCTATCTACAGGTTGCCACCCTATTTTTAAACACCCATGGCTCAGGACAACCTTCTATATTATAAATAAAAGATTGACCTGGGCGGGATTTGAACCCGCGGCGTCAGGATTGCGAGACCCGTACGGATCCCCTGAGCTATCCCGGCGCCCCTGAAATTCCTTTATTACAAAAAAAAAAAAAAAAAAAAAAAACTAGTCTAGGATGAATTGGTCGAAAATATATCACTTGGCTCGAACATTTTACCGAACAATCAAGCCTGTATTAGGTGTGAAGAAGGTTCTTGTAGCTATAGTAGATTGATTGTACGTTGACCTTTCTTTCAGATTTAGCTGCCTTCATCAACACCATGCTCACTGATTTACCTACTGCCTTCCCTACTCTAGAAGGATTTACCAAAGATATGTGGTCCCTTTTTGCTTCCTCTGCCTCCTGGGTCAGTCGAAAAATGATTAATTTCACTATTTAACAGAGAAGGGAGCTTTGGATGTGAGACTTGCAGCAGGCCATATTTATTATTATGCATTAGCTAAGACTTAGTCTTGGCTTGGATGCACTGGACCTCCACCATAATTAATATCGGAATTTATAAGTCCTATTATTTCAACAGGTGTTGCACTAAATTTTATTAGGTAGGAACACTCTAGGCTATAAGTAATGTATATAAAACGTGGAAGAAAAAAAATCAAACCTAAGTTTTCATTCAAACCTTATATTTTAATGTCTCTTGGACCCATTTTTTCTATTTTCTGTTCGATGGATGTGCAGGGAATTTATTATTTAGAGCTCTCTAAATATCACACCTTTCAATAGAAATGAATTATATTTAATTCAAAATTAGTGAAAAATATGTATAATTTAAGGACATAATGGGAGCAGGTTGAGGAGTACTTCATATGAGGGCATAAAAGAAAATATTGATTCTTTTCCTCATTTCATTTTGAAGACTCATTTCTCATTTCATATTTTTTAGACTTAAATATTAGATGTCTTCTACTACTATTATAACGATACAGGTTTATAATGAATATCAGTGAACTGGACACCCATTGCCATTAGAATTATTTTCATTATAAATAGGTTACACTGATGAAAACGCGTAATTTAATTGTTTGTTGAACTATATATAGTTTTAGTAATTCTTTAGATTCATTTTATATATTTAAATGCGTTTTAAAGAGAATTTAGAAAAAAAAAATTTGATAATAATTATCAAGGCAGAACAGTAAGAATATGTGGAGGTTGGGTGTTTTTGTGAATGCCTGATAATGACTGATAAAACAGAAATAGGAGGAAGGTAGGTGATAAATAAATGGAGGAGCAGATGAGTCAATAGATTGAAATGTAATAAGTATATTCAAAATTAAGGAAATGCATTATATTGTAGGCACTTAAAATTTGTTAAGAAAATTAAGACATCTCTACCTCCAATAAAAAGAGAAACCAAACTGGGTATTTGACGAGGTAATAAAAAAAGTCAAATGATAAAAATGCCGTATGAGGGCAGGGATATGTGGTTTTCGCGAAAGCCTAAATTCTAAAATAGTCCATGTATTTATTATTATCAGTGGTAAAAAAGATAATTGTTGTACAATATATTACAGTAAGCCATTTTATAGTATTTATTTTTAGCAAAGGTTCGAAATGCTTACCTATGACATATTTAAGAATGTAAATTTCAGAATTATAAGAAGTTTCTAGTAGAACCAGAGCTAGATTTAACTACCTTGCACTCTATTTCTCTTAGAATGTGATCAAATTAGTAATTTTTTATTTATTTCTGTAAATCAACAAATACCATAAAATTAATTGTGGGGTTTCAAACAAGATCCTGTACGATTAGGAATTGTCATATTGAATCTCTCTCTAAAGAGCTTAGTTGAAGGTAAAAATATTGGCCACTCAAAATTACTTGTGTGTGTGTGTGTGTGTGTGTGTAAGTATACATATAATTGTATAGCCTAAATTTAAATTTTTGTATAAAAGAAAAAATCATATTGCATTAAATGAAAATCATATTTATGGATAAACCTGTCTGTAATTTATAAAGGAAATTATAACATTAAAATAATAGTTCAAAGACACTCTTTATTTTTCTCTCTCTTTAGCCACCCGTGCCAGCCAAACCATGGAATTATATCAGAAATGCAAAAGAAAATGGGCCCTTTTGTATACAGATGAACATGTATCAATTGAATCCTAAGGTCATTGGAGTTGAAGACTGTTTATATCTCTCTCTGTATACACATAATGTAAGTGCTAAATCATTTGCATATTAACCAATAAAGACAGCTAACTAAATCCAAAAAATGACTTTACAATCTTACAGATAGTAAGATGTAAAGTTTTACATGATAAATCTTTACAAATTATCATGATAGAACCATTTAGTTTTTACTTTTTATTTTAGAAAAATACTAAATTTTTTTTTTGTGAGGAAAATACAATTATGTGTGTTTGGTTTTTCTTTTTCTGATTTCATCCATTAACCAGCTCATTCAACATGAGCAGAAAAAACTTAAGCACCCTGTTTGACTTAAATTTGATAGCAATTGGACTCTTTTGTTCAAAAACTCATTTTATAAATACTTGCTTAAATAAAGCACGAGAGCTTGATTATAAATGAAATATATATTAAGTTTTTGTTTGCACATGGGCATATTTTAAGGGACATGTTTCAATATTAATGACATTTTGAGTTTCTTGGTTCCTTAGTGAAAATAAAACCCACTTACATTAAATAATGAAATTTCTTTCAAGAATTAAACTCAAGTGGATTTTTAGCCCATTTGTGGTACAAAATATTAAAGAATTCCACAACATACATTATTATCATTGTAGTGCAAGTAATTTTTTGTATATAATACTAATTTATAATTCAAAAATTATCTTATAGTTGAAAGGAAAAGTTCCAGTAATCGTCCACTTCCATGGTGGTGGATTTGTGAGCGGAAATGGTGCAAGGAGAAGTCAACCTAATTGGTTTATGGATGATGATGTGGTTGTTGTAGATGTAAATTATCGAGTTGGAATTATGGGTACGTTGTTCCAAAACATCATGAAACTAATACTTAGGCCATATTTTTAAGTTTTTTTAAATAATATTCAGCATATAAAATTTAAATGTTAAATAGTCTTTTGACTGAGTTTATTATTGAGCGAAATCGGACCAATAGAAATGGAGTAATGTGGAATGTAATGAGGACTGAGGAGGAGCAATGTCAAATGTATGAAAAAATATTTTTTCAATGCAATAGGCAATGTTTGTTTTATAGAGAAATCGGACAATGGGAGATTACCTGACATGTCAAATGCCAGTACAAAAAGTTTTTTTTATTTAGCAGGTATAATATTTAGTTTATAATAATGAATCTCAACATAGATTTTTCATTTTTATGCTGGGATTAAGCTAGTAATTTTTTATGTAATCTTTAAATTTAAATAAAAGCCTAGCTCCACATGCCTATTTTTATTATTCAACGCCTTTTGATCAGAAGTCGGAGGAAGAAGACCCGAAAAACAAAAATAATAGTGTTCAAATTCAATATTAACCTGAACCAAACTATTAAGTCAGTATTTTTGTATTGTTTTCAGTACACATTGAAAAACTGATCAGTGATAACTATTTTGTTATATATGTAAAAATTAGGCAAAAATAGATTGAAGTATAAGTTGACATTTTCTCTGTAAATACAATTATTCAGAAAATTTTTTGGTTTTCATATTAGGGAAATAAATCTAATCATTGAATCAACAAAGCCAACTCAGGATAATAGTTCAAAAGATTTATTTGCTCCAATGATCTGAAAGCAAATGCATGAATATTTACTTGTTTCCTCTCTAAATATTTAGGTTTCCTAAGTTTTGAAGACCAACATTTGCCTGGAAACCAGGCTATGAAGGATCAAGTGATGTCACTTCGGTGGATCAAAGAAAATATCGCTAGCTTTGGAGGAGACCCCAGATGTGTCACTATAGTTGGAGAAAGTGCTGGAGCTCAAAGTGTCTACCATCACACCGTATCACCACTAAGCAGAGGTAATTGTGTAAATATGTATATTTTAATTTAGGTTCTGTTAATTTTATTGGATAAATAAGTTTATTAGACTTATGTTATATTGAACTTTACCTTTGAATATGGAGTATTATATATNAGCAATTTTATATATATATATATATATATATATATATATATATATATATTACCTTTGAATAGAAACATTTGTACCTAGTCAAAAAAGGCTTAATTATCATTCTCATAATTAGTGAATTCTTAGGTAATTCACTGAATTCTGATTGTTGCATAGAAAATAACATTTTATTTTGAATACACTCATACAAAGAGTGAATTCGACATATAATGTTGTTTTTTTTCTATTGCAGCAATCAGATTTTAGCAAATTACCTAAGAATTTACAAATTATGAAAATGTAAATTAAGCCTTGTTTGACTAAGTGCAAATGTTTCTAAGACTTTGTATGAGGATATTGGATCAGGATTTTAATTTTTCTCTCATATACCTACGACAAATAGACACATATTCTCCAATGATGATTTTAAACTGGCCATTTTGAAGTTCTGTCATTCTATAGCTTAAATAATATTTAAGCTTCTTTTTGAAAATTGTCAGATGATTTTGTCAATGGCTGAAATCGGTTCAGGGGAGAGAATTCAGAGGGTAATCAAACTTTAAAATGATCATATCTCCAATTTTCTTAAGAGTTACAAAAAGCAAAGTCAAATAAATTTGTTTGACTATACAAATGGGTTTTATTTGGAGATTTATTTAAACCCAAAAGGTTAAAAATAAAAAATGATTAAGTGGTCACAATGTATTTTTGAACTCCCTTTGAAACTGTTTTGTTTGTTTCAACAGTAAAATATTATTTAGTTATGATACAAAAAAAAAAATTGGTTTTGCATAAAGACTTTCTGCATTACTTTTAATTTATTAAAGAAAATTTGACAATACTGAATAAAGATAAAATGCTGGTAATAGAAGGCCTTCATTCCTAAATAATTGATTCTATATGTGTTACAATGAAAAAAATTAAACTTTGTGTTGTTTTCTTTATAATTACGATAACAAATTAGTATCTAATCTTTAAATATGTTCCAAAAGAAAAGGTAATTATTGATAAAGTTATGCAAGAATTTTAGATCACCTTGCTTACTAATCTCTTTTTGAAATTAGCTGATGACTAATGTGCTGTTCCTATATTTAAATTTCCAATAAAAACTCTAGGTATGATATAATTAAAGAGCTTATTATTTCTGAAATTTGTTATACAAAAATTTGATTAAAACATAATAGTTTAATTCAGTAAATATAATTAAGGTAAAGCTATTAATAATTATTATGTTCCACAATATATAATTTAATATAGTGCGTATTTATTTTCGTAGGATTATTTCACCGAGCAATAGCAGAAAGTGGAACGAGCTATATGGTGGGATCCCTGATGGCTCCTGGTTTTGTGAGAGAGCTGTCTTACAAACTCGCCAGTCTAACCAACTGCCAAAAAGATAATACTTCAACCGTGCCACAGATTGTAGAATGCCTTCAAAAGCTTGATGCCAATGACGTAGCAGGACAACTTGTGAAGTTCAGGGTAAGAGGAATTCATTTCATTCTAATCACTCAGTTTGAGTCCTGCTTCAGTCTCGAATTCTTTGGCCTTCAATGGAGGTCAATTGAATAAAAGTAAAATCCTTTCCACAAGTACTAGTGAACATAATAAATAAATAATGCCGCTTAATAAGCCAATTGCCCAATGCTTCATCGTTATCTGTATGTTTCTGTACGTATTTGTGAGTGTTTGCCATGCTATTGCACGATTGTGCAATTTAATTGCTTAGAATATACCTGTTTGTTTAATTATTCTTTGGAGCACAATTCGTTTTAATTTGTTTAATTTTATAACATATTTTTATACGATCTGATACTCTTGCTCTAAAACTATCTTCACCCGCTAATTTTCTGTAATTAATGAAACAATCCATCCATTTATAAAAATAAAGTTCACTACGATTCAGGGTGTCAGGGACAAAAAAAAACTATTTGACAAATATTAATAAATAAATATTACGATTATTAATTATTAATAAATAAATATTACGAAACATAAATGAATGAATTATTCATACCATTGTCGTTCGGAAAGTTCTCACCAAATAGTAGAAACTATCTTCTTTAACAAAATAAAGTTAATTATTAAATTGAATTATTAAGATTATAATATTATCACTTTTAAATAAAACTTATTTTAAAAGGACACATACTTAATTGAAAATACATATTAAAAATCTGACTGACCTTCATTTTAGGCCTTTAGGCTGAAACACAAATGCTGTAGGAAAGCAAGCCATCCTACAGTTTTTTTTAACAAAAGACTAAATATCACCTGTATGACTTATTAATTACATAAATACTTTTCAAATGAATTATAATGTATNAAATTAATATAAAATATAAAGAAATAAAATATCTCTTACACATGAAGTTAATGACGTTACTTCATCTGTTTTTAAATTCTCAAAGAATAATATTAAACACTTAATTTTGCTAAATAAATAAAAATTTATACTTAAAACAGTAGTTAAAATAAATTTTGTATTTTTATTATTGATGAATCATATTTTACCGATGTTTAGGATCGACTGAATATATACTTCTTGGGCAGTTATGTGTCACCATATAAACAATTAACTGTGTAGAGAAATGTCAACCCGTCATTAAATTAAGACAAATGTGATTTATATTTAGAATAGTAATTATGTAGTACAATTGAATGATGTTATTGAATAGTGTCCTCAGCCGTAATACTGAACTAATGAGGAACAGTGTACATTTATAAAAAAATACATACTGTCATAATTATTTTCATTTTCACACTGTCACTTCTAAAACAGATTTTCATATAATTCAGTGTTTCACTCACAAATTTAGTCAACTGGTCGACTTTTAGAAAATATATTTTACTGTAAGTGACTAATTATTCATATGTACCAAAAGTGTTTAAATATTAAAATACACTAAGATTTCTCATAATATAAAATTGTAGTTGTCATTCAGAAAGGTCTTCCTCCATTAACATTTGCTTTTTAATATAATAATTTACTCATTTATTTGAACCTGTTCCACAATTAAAGTTACAATGCAACAGATAGATACAATTAACATATAAAGCATATTAATGTTTGGAACAAGATTTTTACAATTTATCTCAGAATAACAATTTTAAATTTACTATCTATTAAAATCATAAACACACAAATATTATATATATATA
>KZ807212.1:363697-378483 GCA_000696205.2 Oncopeltus fasciatus | reverse complement strand
TATATATATATATAATAAGTGCGATAGTATTGGATATTATTTGATAAGTCTAATTGTCATCACATTTGTAATGTCCTACAAATTAAGTTTAGTGTTCAAGTGCTGTTGTGCAATGAGCGTACTGGACTTCCTGTGCGTTTCGTGCGAAAATATTGTACAGTTTCAGTTGCTAATGACATGGTATTTTTACAGCTACACAGTGTTGTTGTTGTTGGTGAACAAGTGATTGTGTGGGCAGAGGACGGACCTCCACAATGGAGCAGAGGAATTTTTGCCGAGGTCATGCTCAAATAGCTGCAATCTCTCTCTCGTTCGAAGCAACCATAGAGAGAGCCCATGGAACTCTCTAGCTTGCCACTGTAATTATTCAGCTCGGCATGTAATGGTCAACAGGCACCTCTGTTATCTTGGCGCGGTCTTTCGCATTTTCCCACAATTTCAATGGGAACTATTATCAAGGCTCTTCTACTCTTCTCTACGTTCTACGCACTGCTCACAAAGATACATACAACCTCAACAGTTTCCCATATCAACTCAACATCAATTTCTGAGGTCAATATATATATATATATATATATATATATATATATATAGAGAGAGAGAGAGAGAGAGAGAGAGAGAGAGAGAGAGAGTAAGTCTCAAAATAATTATTATTCTAAGATGATTTTAGTTGGGGTTCGGTCAAGGTAGATCAAAAAACACAAATTTAAAAAATGTATTTTTTAATAAAGGATTATCTGCCAACGTTTCGGCTTACATTGTAGGCCATCTTCAGGGCTGTAGAAACACAATGTCATGAGAATACAATAATAATTGAAATTAGTATAATAGAGAATACAATAATATAATTCTCTATTATAATAATTTCAATTATTATTGTATTCTCATGACATTGTGTTTCTGCAGCCCTGAAGATGGCCTACAATGTAAGCCGAAACGTTGGCAGATAATCCTTTATTAAAAAATACATTTTTTAAATTTGTGTTTTTTGATCTACCTTGACCGAACCCCAACTAAAATCATCTTAAAATAATATCTACGGTCAACAAACTCTCCTTTTGTATAATTATTATGGAATGTAAATTATTGCAATTCACCTGAAAAAATCACCTCTGCCCAAACTTCAAAATGGATGTGGTTTTATCCTTTAAAAGATTTATAATCAGAAAATAAATAATAAATAAATAGTTTATATCCACTGCCAGCCGTACTCGATATTATGGGTGACGGCTATATTGAATTTGTTTAAATAGGCCTCCAGGTTCTGCCTGTTCCGACAGTATGACTAATTACATATATCGGTTATCCCACAAACAGATGGTTTTTTTATGGTGATTGCGGAAGTCAAAATGCTGTGGTCTTGCTTTGCCTATTTTGTTTTATATTTAACTAACCCACTGTAGTGAATTAAAAAAAAAAAAAGAATGCAAGCCAAAAACCACTGAATATATTGCTGTAAGATCGAATCCCTTCAAACCATTCCAAAGAGGTTAATTTAAGATTTAAAATTGGTATAAGTTCGAAATGCTTACCCCAATGGAATTCAAGGATCTCTTTTTTCTTTGGTAATGCACTAAATCCTTTCCGAATGACGGTTGTGTGTGCTGTACCATCAAAGAGATGGACTACGAATTTCTAACATTTTTATTAAAAATCCCTACTGGACTTAGTTTAAAATATTTTCGAAACAAATTCGGAATTCGACAATATTCTTTCTTTTTTTTTTTTCTCAAATGTTTTTGGTTCGAACTCTTAAGAATGGAATTTTATAATAACTAACACATAATTCCAGATCAATAAACAGTAATAAATCACGTCGAAACAGTCAACAATAAACAGTATCATATAGTATATTACAAAATTGCTAATAAGTAAAGTAGTATACTATTAAAATAATCATAAAGAATCAAGCGCCTTTTTTTTTTTTTCTTTTTCATCAAATCCTGCGAGTCATACATGCATTTAGGAGAGTTCCTACAGTAAGCTACCCTATTCTAAACTACCATGGATGGCACTGGGCAGGCATTTATTCCTAATTCCCCCCCCCCCCTCCTGAAGTTGGCGCTCCATGTAAAGCTATCTAATACTATAGAATTTTATAAAGACATATGCACTCTTATAAAGAAAAATTAATGCACTTAAACTAAATTATGATTTTTTCTCCGATGGAGTATTATTAGCACACATTGTGTTGTGAGTGTGTGTGTGTTTAATTTAACCCTCTATTGCTCGTGGTTTGTATCTGTTTCGTTCTGTCAAAGTTTGAATGTCAATAGAAAATACAATTAAAAAATCTAGTATAGTAAAAGTTTTAAGATTTTTTACTTTAATATATTTATTGTTCTTTACATATTATTGCTGCTCCGTGAATAGCGAATTAACAGTGAAGATCGAAGAGAATTCACTCTTAACAGTGAATAGCGAATTAATGGACAATTTTTGTTTTACGAAATATATAGTATTTATTATTAGTACAAATCTCAAGCTCTACATCCTTGCAATTTCAAATTTTCCACAGAACAATCATCCTACATTAAGTGTATAATATTTAAGTCCAAGTTTATTTTGTCAATATACAATTATATCACTAAATTTTTTTGTGATGTTTAATCTCTCTTCTTAATATAATACTTTGTATAAAAGTGATAGAATTTTTTAACGTTTCTATAATCATGATGTTAATAATTATGTTTTGTTATATTGTATTTTACAGTTATTATGCTATATTTTACAGTTATAATTGTCTGTAGGCTAAATGAAATGATTATAAGAGGGAGAACAAACCATGAACCTGAGTGGGCCGACTGGTGGCTTGGCAAAGGGTATGCCGGCGAAGACATAGTACTCTTGCCCGCCCCTGGAGACGTTCACGTAGCCCTGTACAGGGCCGGTGGAGGTCTGAGCCAGGGGGTCGGCGCCCGCGCCAAGGCCCGCAGCGCTACAGAGGACTACGAAGATGGCAGGCAGCATGACTGCAACTGGGCGCCCGACGCTCCTGCCGCAGGCTTTACATAACCGTCAGGTGCTCGGCAACGGGCAATCGACAGGACACGCAACGCTCTCTGTTCTCTCCTGTCCTAGGTCAAAAACCTTGGCTCAAAAACCCGCAGCGGCCTTAATAGTGCAATTAGATAAAACCTGCTTCATCCGTTTAATTATTAACAGGATTTTTCAGTAATTTGTGGACAGGAAGATAACTGTAGCACTATATTTAGTGCGTGAATTCTCTTCTGCAATTCAGTTGTCGAAGAATAATATACATATTTAAATTAATTTATGTTCCGAGATGATTTTAGTTGGGGTTTGGTCAAGGTAGATCCAAAAAACACGAATTTAAAAAATGTATTTTTTAATAAAGGATTATCTGCCAACGTTTCGGCTTACATTGTAAGCCATCTTCAGGGCTAAGTTCACATTTCCATGAGTAACACCTGGAAATGTGAACTTAGGGACAGGACGTCCTCTCTCATCTTCATGATAGCCCTGAAGATGGCTTACAATGTAAGCCGAAACGTTGGCAGATAATCCTTTTATATCCAAATACATTTTTTAAATTTGTGTTTTTTGGATCTACCTTGACCGAACCCCAACTATAATCATCTCAGAATAATATCTACGGTCAAAAAAACTCCTTTTAATTTATGTTCCGTTTTACATTTACGGTCAGCGTGGTAATCGCCTAAGTGTTGCTACTCTGTTTGGATAAAAATAAAGTTTAAAAAAATAAATGACCGACAATCTCCAGAAAAAAAAGTGAAACATACAATATTTTACATAAATAACACTATAACAAACATTTGATGTGGTTATTATTTTGTTTTCAAACGAGATACAACCGTTTTTCTAACCCAACTTAAAATTATCCTATAAAAAATATGCAGGGCAAGCAGCCACAAATTAAAAAATCAATTATACCAAATAATTTTATGTAATAATAATAATTGTGGCATCCACAATAAAATTTTGTTTAAGATAAACCACCACCTATAATTGCTCTATTTAATTGGGCGATACTTGAAGTATTTCTTTTGCCAATAAATAAATATGTGTTGAGTTTCATTATACTAAAATAATTATAGAATTTATTCGAGGCCTGACATTTATTTATCAATTACGAATGTCGTTTATTTTTGCAAATTTTAAGCCAATTGAAAACTGGCCAGTTGAGCGTTGAAAACCCATACAGGCTGATACAAACACACACATATAAATGTTTAGTGCTTATTAGGAAGAATTGGGAAATATATCGAAAATAACTATCGTGAGGACAAACTGAATAGCTAAACTACTGAAGAATTAGCTAAAAGAAGCACTTGAGAGAGAGCCATAGACTGAAAAAAATTACAAAGTTGTTTTACTTATTTTGAATTATCATAGCAATAGTTATTTCTATAACGCATATTTGTAAATCATCTATCAAGAGGACGTTTGCTTCACAGATGAATCAAGAATATATGACAATAAGTAATTATTTTCTGATGGTTAAAACTTCACCTTTAAAATTTCCCTTACATCATTTTTAATTTTTAATTTAAAAAATATTATGCATGAAGTCTGATACTTTGACAGCAGAAATTAAAAACAAACATACAAAAAAAAACAACGTATTTTTTATTCATTAATTCTTCAATTGCTATTTTTCAGGTTGTGTTTATTCATTTATATTTCCAAAATAAAGGTATTATACCACACTAGGTTGAAAAATCGTTCATTGAAAATCTTTTGTGCATTTAATAAAATAAACCACTGATTAAGAATTTGGCTGACAGCTTTGGTGTTTGTTTTTTTTAATTTATATTTCCTACAGACAAGAACTGCCTATGCAATTTAATGTTATTGTTAGTTCTTCATTGGACCAATGATAAAAAACTTTTTTATTAATTGTCGCTCTAAAGTGAACAGAGTATTTGTTTATTTATTGCATCTAACTTCAACCACATTAGAGCGAGGGGTAAATGTTTTATACTATACTATTATATCCATGGTTCTAGAGAGACTTATTTCTCCATGAAAGCCATGCCCAGGACTGGACTCGAATCCTGAGCTCAAGTTATGCAGTATACCAGTTACAGAGGGCCACTATAGGAATATTTAGTCAATCAATGGGGTTTCTTCTTATCTAGTGATCGTCCATTCGCTATATCTCATTACTGCTCTCCCGTGAGTTAGCCTTCTGCGTCCCAAACAGTCGAAGTTTAGCGACTCAACGAATGGAAGTACAGAAATGCCCCCACTTCTTAATATGAACTCAAATTTTCCTCAGTCAAAACACGCCAAACTCCGAATATTTCTGTCAAAAAGATAAAGCTCTAATTCTTTCATCAATGAACTTCTCTTTGTTGACTAATTAGGCCCATTTTTTTTTTTTTTTTTTTTTTGTCGACATTGTTTAGTTTCGTTTTGAGTAATTAGTGTGAGGTAAAACCACAAAGAGCAAGCATGATCTATTCGCTATTGAAAATCGGATTATAATACATTTAACATTATTACAAAAGTTACAATAAGATATCATTTTCCGTGAATAGCGAAGTACAAATGTTAACAAAGAGCGGAAATGCTTATTACTACAATTACTCGCTTCCCGCTCATTGCGTAGGCGATATCCAACAATAGGCCGCTTTTGCAAACTTATGGACGTTTGGTTATATTTGTCTGTAATGCAATTTGTCAAGATAACTAAAGCATACCCGATTGCATTTGGACATCACATGCGACAATAATCAATCACTTGCTTAATACCAGGCAAAATTCTTCAGAATGTTAATCAGGATATTGTGATTATTCCACTGTCCAAATGATTGTAACCGAGGTCACTTAGAAATTATCTAAGTGTAATCAAACGCAATAAATGTAATTATTTTTTCTTAAACTACAACTGCGCGAAAACATTGATGTTCAAAATCGAAGTAGCTCATATAGTTTATCAAAAATACATTCCGTTAATTTGCAAATTAGTTTCACTGGGAATATGGCTTGACATGTGACCCTCCTTTACCTGATTGAAATTTCCCTAGTCCTTGGGCGGATATGTACAGAGAATTTTCAAAAAAAATATTTTTTAAATTAGATGATTAAAATATCATTATCATTAATAATATTAAATATTATTATAAATTTTAAGCTTTTAATTAGAGGGCTTTCAAGAATAAGTATTAAAAAGAAGTTCAACCCCTGTCATGTATAAGTTAGGTTTTGGAAAAGGAGCTAATTTCAGAGCATCGTAGTTAATAAATAATTACGTATCATATTTCATAGTATGTTTAGTGTTTTGAATGACAAAAAAATTTTTTTATTTAATATTGTGTACTTATTTAATTTAATTGAGATTTCTTAATCGACAATATGTCAATTATCATAAATTTTTAGGTTTTAAACCCCACCTTATTTTGAAAATAATGGAACCAAATTCAGATTGATACTGCAGCGGTTACTTTAAAATTCATTTTTGGTCTAACAAGTAAGAGAGGGGTTTGCAGGAAGACCAAAAATGTTCAAGAATATTGTATTTGTTATATTAGTGTTACGGAAAAATAGAATGTAATATTTTATTATTGATATTAAAGAAGTTCGAAAAAATATTGTGTAAAATTTAATTTTTCTAACGTTTATGCTATATAATTTTTAACAAAAAACATTAATTAAAAAAAATATTTACGGATGTAATTACGAAGTTTGAGCGCTTATTCCAAATGTTTTAACGCTTTTCTTCTCAACATTCTGAAGCCAGCCTTACTGATCTCACCTTTTGCGCTCATTGATCTGCAACAAATTAACAAATGCAAAATAGTACATATATGGGTAGGCAACAGGAAGATTTTCATTTTTACTGCTATGGAGAAGAGATGGAAGCTGAGAGAGAATTCGCACATATCATACAGGTAAGCTCTGTCTACCACCTCTCTATGTAACACTGAGGCCGGGAAGTGAGAAGTAAGCAAGGAAGTCAAACACCACATATTCAAATCAATTTTATCGTAAGACACTTCTGTTATATTTAAGTAGACAATATGCACCCGGGGATGGACTGGTCCCCTGCTCCCTGCCGGCCTTTACTCCTGGGGCTTCCTTTCCTAATCTCTTCCCTCCATGGTACTTATATCGGAGTAATTTTTTTTTTTTTTTCTTTTTTTTGCATGATTGGTCAAATAGTGGTTGACATGCCACCCAAAAGAAAAAGTTGGGAATCGACGGAACGGCAGGAGAGCGGAATAACTATAGCGAAGATGAAATTCCTGAGTACAGCTAGAATGACAAGCAGAGGCTACATCAGAAATGAGGAACTGGACATCGGTCCATTTTAAGAGCTTCTATAATCTCAACAACTGAAGTGATTGTCAATTCCTGACATGTATAATCATTCCGATGACCAACGAGATCCGCTCCTTAGTCTATGTCCGGGATCCTAAAATACCTCGAGGCCGCACAAAAATGAGAGGGACGGCCGGAAACATAAGTAGAACAGAGAAGATTGGAATCAATACCTACTATAGCCTCCCTTACGCTTTGGCCTTATAGGGAGAAACGAAAGAAGCTTTCTATAGTTTGCAAGATCAAATGAGTCATTAACTCTTTTAATTTCAACAATCTTTTTTTTTTTTTAACTTTTTATTCATTAATTACATTCAATTTTTATTTAAAAAAAAAAACATTTTTTAATTTGATTACGATGAAGAACAAATATAACAAAAGAAAAAAACATTAAATGAAAATCGCATGAAGAGAGAATGTGACAAATGACACCACTTTCAAATTAATTACAAACTATATACCCAGGAGGTCACGAAGCCATCTTCGTTGGAGTCGACGGGGTTGGAGTTTGAGGACAGGGTCTGTGCAAATGGATTAGGATGGTTTGGCAGTTAACTGTGGAATAGGGTGAAGCGGGAGGAAATGATGTCTTGAACAAAGAGGATATTAAAATGAAGGGAGGAATTGGATAAATAATAGAGAAAATTAGCGATTATTCTGAGGGTTTTAGATTGAAAGGACTGGATTCTTATGGTGTTAGAGGGCATGGCGGCACCACAGACTTTTACGCCGTATGCCCAGATTGGTCATAGTAGTCTTGTAGAGCGTCAGTTTGTTTTCTATTGTAAGATCGGAGTTCCTATTCATGAGTCTGAATAGTTTTTGTCGTCGATTGAGCTCTTGTCTTTTAATTTTAGTACGTTCACTCCATGTGAGTCGTGAGCCAAGATGGAACCCTAGGTAACGAAGGGAATTAGAATGGTAAAGGAACCATATTAAATTTCATATCAGGAAAGTTTTTTCTGCCATTGGAAATTAACTTGAACGCATTTCGCTTCATTGGTTTTTTCTTATTTATTTGCCTCGCCATTGTTTAATATTTTCGAGATCTAGTAGGTTTTTAGAAGCAGCTTAAGAATCGGGGAGGGAAGATAGGATAGCCTTGTAGTTAGCAAATAGAGCTAAGAGGGTCTTGGATGGGAAGGAATGTCAGTAGTGTATATGATAAAAAGGATGGATCAAAGTGCACTGCCTTGAGAAAACTCTCGCTCCCACTTGGTAGAAAACAGGGTAATCTATTCCTTGTCGAACCCTAATGAAACGGTTGGATAAGTAAGACTTAAAGATTAGGTAAGTGTTACTAGGGAGTATAGGTTTGAGTTTAAACACAAGACTACTGTACCAGACTCTATCGAAAGCCTTATAAACATTTTTTTTTTAAATCTTCCTTTGCGTTTAAGAGAAGAGGAAATGTAGCCTACTACGCGAAACACTTACTGGACAGTAGAAGCTTACGTCGAACTATGATTTAGGTGGATATTGATGGGTTCAATGGAAGGCATCATTCATTTAAACAGAACTTTTTAAAAACCTTCGAACGTTTAGGAAGGAGACTGTTAAGACTTTAGAGTTAAGGGTTATATGGTGGTTTTTAAAGGTTTGGAAAATAGTATTATATCGGAATATTTCCAGAGGAGTGGGAAATGGGTGGTTCGGGAATGCAATTCAAGATGTAGGTCTAGAATGCAATTGGCTTCTTGTTAATAATCTAATAAACAGAATATTTTTAACTGTTGAATTTTTTAATTCAATCTCTATAGCTTAGCTGAAGAAAATTGTTAATCAAGCGCTAGGTTTTTGGTTTAACTCCCACTTCTATTATATGATTTTCCCAATTTACAGGATACCTAATATAGAATGCTGCTGCAGAGTAGGAAGAAAATGATGTTAGGGATGATTATACCTAGAATCATATTAACGACTAAAGAACAGTATATGTTTGGCGTAAATGAAATTTCTGTGAAACAAGTAAATCGATTTTGATTAAATTTGTGTCTAATTTTATATGACTTTTAAATTTGATACCCTTCTTCCCAAGAGGGTTATATAAATGAAGGACTAAATTAACTTATCTTGGAGTAGACCCACTGAATTCTTACAAGTATCTGGGCATCATAAGGAGTGGAAGCTAAAGTAATAGAAAGGCTCTAATTTTTGTTTTTCAAATTGAAGTATATGATTTGCGAGGCTGATTTGAATAAACTTATCCAGTACAGGTATTCTATAATATAATATGGTATCTAGTTTAATGAACTCTCTTCTTTTTTTTTTTATAGTGCGCATCGACTGCTGGTGGTCATTAGCACTACTCTCTTATCTAATACTTCCTGAAGTTCTGTAGTAGGAATATAGTACGTAGTACATAGAACATACTGTCATTGTTGAAATGAATGTCTTTAATTCAATAGTAGAAGAAGATATTGCTTAGACTAGGGAAGTATGTAACAAGAGGACCAGACCTATACAGGAAGGGGCCACGTGAAGGATGCCAACTTCTCCCTCGTTTCAGAAGAGGAAATTATGTTAACCCAGGATAGCTATTAGATTATTCTAGGCCTGCCTCGGCACTTCCATACAGTTTTAAAAGCGGCTTGCCAGTGGCCCTTGGGTTAGTGTCAGATTGCGTGGCTTGAGCACCGGGCCTATGACAGTGAAGTGTTGAGTGGCAGAAGCTAGTAAGTGCAGACAATATAACAAGTTATTTGTGACCTCTTTGTAAATAAACACACTAAATTAATTTTTAAATATTTGTTAATTAGCTGTAGGAAATATATATTATTTTTTTATTTAGTTCTTAGTAGTAAGAAGTAGGTTTAAGGGTTATCAGTTATTAGGAGTACTATTATTTGTTGTAAAAAGTAACTTAAATTTATATTTGTCCTTAATTATAATTTAACTGTAGCCCAAAACTGCATCACTGCTTTAATGGGCTTTCTTACCTGACTCTCCCTTCAAGGACATGGTAGCATTGTTAAAATGTTTCTTGCCTGACTCTTCCTTAATCTTACTCCAATTCCTCAGTATGATAAGGTATCATGTTTTAATGAACTGCATTCCTGACACTTTCTTAAGTTTTGTAAGTTATCATATATTAGGATATGATATCATTTTTAAAATGAGCTATCTTACCTAATTCATCTTTAAGCTCTATAGTGAGATAGATTATCATTGTTTAAATCTGCTTTCTAACCAGACCATTTTTTTTTTTTTGTCCTACACTAGTATAAGAGATCATTGTTTTACTAAACTTTCTTGCCTGACACTCTTAATTCTGGAGTTGAACATGGCGTCATTGTTTTAATAAATTTTGCTTTTATATTATGTAACTGCTATTGACTACAGTGTAAGTTTGGAAACTTTGTTGACAATATTGGCATAATAAATATACTACTTTTAGACAACAATGTAAATTTTTAAATTTCAAATTTTACTTGAGCATTTTGGCAGTAAATTTAAATATGTTAAAGTGAAAAAAAAAAAGAAAAAAAGAATTTAAAAATAATAAAACCACCTGAGCTCTATATAAGTTCAACTTCGACAAATTCAAAATTTTTGTGACTGATTCCAACCTTGAAAAACGACTTTTAGCTTAATCTATTCATACACGCTTACAACAAAACCCTATTAATGACAAAACAAACAAATATCATACTTCTTCCACTTACATTAATATTTTTCACATCCTAAAACAGAAATTACTATAAGACCACCTTATCAAATTGATATTTCTAGTAATCTCAGGACAGTTAATCCCTCAAATAAAGCCTTTCTCTTCGTAAAACAGTGACTCCCATCAGAATTTTACCTCCATCACCCCCATTTGCATGGAAATACTTTTTCAAATTGTTAACAATGTATAAGTTCTTTTTTCTTACATAAGTCTAGTGCTTAGTATATTACTCATACATTTCTATTGTTAATTACACTCACTCTTATTGTTTAATTCATTCCCTTTCTTTTATACGTTTTATTAGTATATATTTTATTTTTTTATTCTGACCTGTTTTTGTATTTTGTTTCAATGTATATTTTTTTTTTTTTATTTTTTTTTTTGCTGTGTTAGCCTTCCTTGCAACCACTTAGGGTCATTGGAGGGAGGGGCTATCTACAGGTTGCCACCCCATTTTAAACACCCATGGCTCAGGACAAGCTCATATATTATAAATAAAAGATTGACCTGGGCGGGATTTGAACCCGCGGCGTCAGGATTGCGAGACCAGTACGGATCCCCTGAGCTAGCCTGGCACCCTTCAATGTATATCTATTTGCTCATCCCTGATTATTCAGGCTGAATCATTGGCAATAAAAAAACTTTTTTGTTTGCAAATTAGTTTTTATTTATTCAAATTCTAAGACCCAATCCCTTACCAACCCTTCCTAAAAAAATTATTAGTTACATTCACAGCCACAATTGCTATGCAATAATAAAAGGCAAATTCTAATTTGTTTGGATGAAGGGTTTTCCACCTGCAATACTGACATACTTATGAATTCCATATATTACATCGAGGGAATTTAAGGATTATCTTGGCATCGGAGATTTGAAGCATTGTCGTTCTTCTAAAGGACTTGTTTGACATACTTTGAAGCGACTGACCAGCCAAGCACATCATTATATTTTTTAAATATATTACTTATTAATGAAGGATTGGGAATGCTAACTATATTAATATAATAGGCAATTATACAGATTATTACACTTTGATCATGGATATCATTGTTTGGGATCCAATTAATGTGGGGATAATCCCTTAAAGCTGTCAGTATACAAACCAGCAATACTTAAATGTAATGTTAACATAGTATCCTCTTGGTCATGTACATTTAGTTACATTCTATAACAAAAATCAGGTAATTATGAAGGTCATCATTTTAATATTGCTATTATTATTTATGTTGCTTTGCCTTTACTTCTCTATTTTTATTTTAGTTTTTATTATTTATATATTACAGAAAATTAGGAACACTAATTTCTATTTTCAGGCTGACCTTCATTTATAAAATTATCCTAGAATAGTTCGTTAGACTTAATGTATACATTTCAGCCCCTTGAGCTTTCCCTATAATGGTTAGTCTGTGAAAATGGAATTATGAAACGTTTATGTGAATCATTTTATATATTTTACAGTACAACAATGCTCTCAGGCATATTAGTGTGCTTAAATAATTTGCAACATTTACATCAACTTATCCCTAAAATTAAGTGACTTCAAGAAATTATATCTGTCCGTCAGCAGGCCTTTCTCCATTGTGTACCCACTCGATCGAATGGAGAGAAACCTTTCATCAGGGTTGTACGGTGTCCAAGTGAATCCAAATTCCTTGTCAGGGGTAGGATTTCTGCTTAAAATAATGTATAAATTAATATAATATGATGGTTTAAATAACACTTAAATTCCAACTTGATGTTATTTTCATTCATTTTCAAGATCGTTCACACTTTAGCAAACCTTGCAGGGAAGCACTATTTCTGTGCATTAGACATTCAGCTAGCGTATCATATAAAGATAATCAAGGGAAAACGTTAATATAGCAATCAGAACTTCTTAGAAAATATTTAAAGTGAATTAATTTATGTTTAGAGAAATAGCCCCAAGCTAACAGATGCCATAGAATCAACACTTAAATGATTATTTATGATATATTTTACTTTTAGTCCTAATTAATGAGGCTTAAAAATAATATATTTTGCAGAGTTTTGGGAAAATAGAATAACCCTAAAAGGAGATGAAAGTAAATTCTGAAACCATCTGTGGAATATTTAACGTTTAGGATTGGTAATATGACCTTCCTCTATCTGAAAAAAGAACTAAAGCAATAGTAGGTGTCAATAGACCTTAAAAAAATCATTAGCTCTGCACAATTTTAGGCATAGTAAAGTATAACGGTAATTTTTTTCCTTAATTTATCAACTATTATAGAACCATTAAATAGATGTTCATTAAACAATTAAATAGATTGTTCATTAATATTCAATTAAGCTTGGATGATAACAATCTTCTAAAAGTAAAAAAGGAAATTACTTGAAAAATTATTTTGACCCAATATGATCCTGATTTGCTTGCCACAGAAAGTATTGGAAGCCAAAAATAAACTAAATCTTAAATTTGTCTAGTTCATAGGTAATTTCTCTCTCACACACACACACACCCTCTCTGTCTTTCATACAGACATTCTGAAAAAATTCTTATCAGCATAATAATCATCCCATTAATTTAATGAATAAATTCAAACCCTGTAATTATGAAGTTTGTAAATAATTTTACAATATCTCTTGAAATTTCATAGTCTTTTCCCTTGAATGGAGGAACCTTAAGATTTTGCCATAGGTATAGAGCTTCTTCTGTATGGAACGCTCCTGAAAACACAAATTAGTTTAGTCTTGACTACAAACAAGCCTACATTTACATTTACATTACATCGGTCGAGCATGAGTCATTATTTATGCATCATATCAATATATTTACATTTATTATCATTATAGTTACATTATTATGTGTTTACAATATGTATAGCAATAATATGTGTAAGCATTGCTTAATGTTTGAAAAAATCTAGTGTCCTCCATAATGAAATCGAAACTTTTAATGAAAAATTCTAAACTAATAATAATGAGTTCATTCCACAAATAAGTTAAAATTTAACTTAAAGCCTTAACTCGTCTAAAGCTAGGGAAAATTGTGGTCCACAGCTTTGTATGACCTCCATTTCAACCTCTTAGAGTCATGGAGGGAGGGGCTATTTACTGGTTACCATCCCACTCTAAAAATCTATGGCTTAGGGGCTTTTATTTATCAATAATGAGAAATTTTTTTTTTTCTCAAATATACCTCTTTCTGAGGGAGAAATATATTTCGAAATATTTTTGGTAAGCTAAAAGCAGTGGAGTTAATTAAGAAATGATAAATTGTGTTTGCCAAGAGATCACCCAATATCCTACACTTAATCGACACTTGCCACAATGTAGTAGAGAAAAATCTGTATATGTATCCTGTAGGATAGGAGCTCTTTACATGTCATATTTCTAATAAATGTGATATTCCTACACATTGCATGAATGAAGAGTGGGGGAAGCCATCACCCTTCATATATACATTCATAAAATTCTTTCTCAATAAATGTTTTTCATAAAAATTATTTTAGAACATAAACATTAGAAAGTTGCATTTTACATCTATTATGAAACTATCTATTATAAACTTTTTTGAAACTGAAGTAAAAACAAAAATATTACTTATATTATATTACAATATATATATAAAATATACAAATATATTAAAAAATTTGGCCTCCCTCTTTATCGTCTCATCAACTCATGTAATTTCAACCATGATTAATTATTTCAAGAAATAATTATTAAAAACTTAAACCTCCCAGCCCCTCAACCAATTTTTGCCATTAACAAAAAATTCATCAAAGGGTTTGCAAAAGAAAGCCTCAATATCGAAATCAGTAGAGCACGTTCAGAAAAAAAAAAA
>KZ807212.1:336183-363638 GCA_000696205.2 Oncopeltus fasciatus | reverse complement strand
ATATATATATATGTAATTTAAATGTACAAAATTGTTAGCTTCTTCAATATAGTTTTGTGGAGATCTGATATAAATTTTCAAAAACCACAAACATGAATAGCTTGTTTCTCCCATCCAGAAATCTGCTATGGAGCTATTTTTGCTTAAATTAAATTGCAATATGACTAGTTTATTAAAAAATATTTCTATTGAGATGTATTCTGCATTTAAGAAATTTGAAATTTTATGTAATGCACATAGTTATTGTTGATAATTATTTAAATTATAAATAATCTAAAAGGTTATTTCCACCACCAATGAATATAGAACTATCATACCTTCTATTATCTATCTTCATTGGTTTCTGCAGACCATTTTCTGTTGGCGAGCGCTTTCGGACATTGTCCATCTTCTGGCCGAATACAAGCGTTCAGTTGAATACAGACAGTGACAGTGAACGCATATATTCGGCCAGAAGATGGACAATGTCCGAAAGCGCTCGCCAACAGAAGATGGTGTGCAGAAACAAATGAAGACGGATAATAAAAGGTATGATATTTAAATTATAATTTACATATTTAATAATAACTAATAAGAAAATATATGAGAACCCTCCAGAGTAATTTTGCAAAACCGAAATCTTATATTTGATGTAATACAAAAATTATTTGATTTAATAGGAATTACAAAACTTTTATTACCTTTCGCATTTCTCTTGTCGGCAAAGAACTCTGACTTAGTTATATCCCCTACATAATCAAAATAATACATATAAACATCTCCTTGGCTAAACTTCGCTCCTTCTAGAACGCCATACGAAAACCAAATGTCTCCAAACATCTGAAATTATTAATAAATAAATGTATTATTTTTTATAATATATAAGAGAAGTTTGTTTGGTATACTGTATACATACATCAGTTAAGCTCTGAAAAGTAGCCATAGAAATGTTTTCCCCTGACAGATAGTATTGTTTTATCTTCGGCCACAATTCATCAGGACTAGTTGAAGTATATTTTATCATGAGCGCTTCTGACATTAGAGAATCAAAAGAATTATTGTTGAGTGTATTTATGTCAAAATTCTTTGTGAAATCTGAAAACATGTAAATTTTTTAAATAGAGAAAAATAGGCAACTGTAACTAGAAACAATGTTCTAGAAACAAAATATATTAAAATATTCATAGCATAGGTTAGTAACAATGGTAGAGGAAAGTACTTGGGGAGGTAGTATGTGTAATAAATGAAAAAAAAAATAGGCTGAACTATATGGAACAACAAATTTTTGTTACACACATAATTTTACATAAGCTATTTGAGTTTTCATAAAGCCTTTATGCATTAGAATTCTTGGAACTTATTTTTCACTGGATGAGTGGTTGGGTTATTGTGAATATTTACTTTAGAAATGCTCAATAGACCACACTACTTGACGGATCGCATTGAAATTTGAAGAAAAAAAAGTATATAGTAAAAAGTTACTTATTTTTTTTAAAGAGAAGAGGATTTGTAACAAAATAGGATTAATGAAAAAATTCTGTTTTTTTTTTTTTTTAGTAGTCGATAAATCAACAATTACATGCAATATTTAAGGTTACTATAATAATTGATATCAAAGGAAGTTTAAAAAAGAAACTATCAAAACTTTTTGGCTACTCTTCTGTAAAGGTTTAATTACAAATTTTATTTAAATTATAAGGTTTAAAAGTTATGAATTTCATATATTATATGAATTTCAGAAGAAGTCTCTTTATAGAAGTTCTTATAGTTTATTAATATATATAATTCATAAGTGAACTTATGTAAAATATTTTAAAAAATTGATCTATTCGATATTAATATTTTATTTTATATTACTGATATTTATAGATACAATCTGGGGTAAAATTAGCTGATGGGTACTCCAATTTAAAAAAAAAATTTATAGTATGACAAAACTCACATAATGTCCTGAGTAAGCCCTCTCCAGAAGTGATGCCAGTCAATAATGGAACATTTGGTGGGAGCCATTTTGATTCTGGTCCAAGAAGAAATGCATCTGGGGAGTCTGCCTCCAGTACGGGAGCAAAGGTTAGTACTGGATCAATCTGCCAATCCTAAAAGGATGTCATATGTCACTATCACTAAAAAGAACAAACTACCTATTGTAAAAGGAGTATAAAACACACACACACACACACACACACACATATATGCAGTTCAAATATGAAATGTTTACTTAGTAATCACTGACCCTTTTCAAAATAAGATAAAATTAGGAATAAAAATAGGATTCTCAGATTCTCCAACTATTTTTGTTAATTTTTTAAAACATAATTTTGAATTTATTATTCAAATTGAATTGTTAAGGTAATGTAATATAAATAAAATATGAGTAATATTATCTATAAATAATAATAATTCATTAATAAAGATCGTTATTTATTAATAAAAGCACACATATTTCTCAAACATTTTTTTTTTTTAATAAATGACAATCTACTTTATTTTTGAATAACAGTAGTTAATTTTTACATTTTTATATTGTTGAAATTTATTATTACAAATTATTTCAAAAAAGGTAAATTATTTTTACTTTCAAATATTAAATAATATTTAAACACTGATTTAGTTGTGGTATTTAATCCCACATTAATTTTATACAAGAAATGCAAGGGATAGAATAATAAAATCTTACCATCTCAGCCGGGACTCGAACCAGGGTCCTCCTGCTTTCCAGACAGTTATGATAACCTTTGCACCACCGAGGCTAGCCAGATAATTCCTTCTATTCCTCTCACTTTACTCCGAGTCTAAACTCCCAAGTTAAACGAATATATCATCTTATGCTCGAAGAAGCTAACATTATCCGCTATTTGTTAGACTCTAATTTTTTTTCCCCTATATTTCTTTTTTAAAAACTGATTTAGTTGTGGTATTTAATCCCACGTTAATTTTATACATTGGCATTTCTTGTATAAAATTAATGTGGGATTAAATACTACAACTTAAAATTACTATTTAAAAAAAAGAAATATAGAGAAAAAAAACGAGAGTCTAACAAATAGCTGGCAATGTTAGCTCCTTCGAGCATAAGACAATATATTCGTCTTACTCCGGGGTTTAGACTCGTAGTCTAAGTTCTAGATATAAATAATCACCATTAAATGTTCACGGTTATAGGTGAAGCACTATTCTAAGGGGTCCTACAGGTAGCAACTCAAATGAATGTTGCTCAAATTTTAAATATTTTATATAGTCTCATTTAGAATTTTACAAAAAAAAAAAAAAAAAAAATGAAATATTATAACAATAGAATGTTTAAAAAAAATAGCAATATATGAATTTGAGAGCTATAAATGCATGTGATATGGATTAGGCATTAACTGTACAGAAAAAACAAACAAAAACCTTAAAGGTAAAAACTGAAGTCGATAAGTGTGACTGTACTGGTAGTTATTTTAAACTTTCATCTGACACCCTTAGATTCGTTTGATATTAGCTCATAAGAAATTAGCTAGCTCACTATGGAAAAGGCGAAACCTAAATTTCTTAACAAGCACTTTAATACTATGACTTTTTTTTTTTAATTTTACTGAAGAAATACAGTTATAAATAAATAGGAAAAATATGGCAAAAACACATGTCTTAGGCTTCTGCAGGTTCAATGAAACTAATAATATTTTCTAGGCAACAGTCAGAGATAAGAAGAAAGCTAAGTAACAAAAAAGTAAAGATCATTCTTTTCAAGGCAAAAATAATGATCTTTACTTTGTCATAATAGCTATGGCACATTGTATTTTTGGGTTTGGCTGTTATTGGAGTGATTTCATATTTTAACTAAGAGTTAAATAAGAGCTAGTGGATCAAGGATTACATGGAGTTAGAAATTGGATTGGTTGACAAAACAAAGACAACCAATCTAAAATTTCAGAAAAAAAAAAAAAAAAAAAATGGTGTAGAAGATTCAAATTCAAGTTGTTTTTTTTCATATATGATTTCTGATTATACCCGTCAAGAAATGAAGAAAATTTATTCAAAATAAAATAAAATATGTATTAAAAAAGACTAAACGTCAAGAATAGAACAATTTTGATACTTAAAGTCGATTAAAAAGTTTATTTACGACTTTTAATTTAAACTCGGAAATTTAAATATTTCTTAACTTTTCATAAGCCACATAACTTCCATGATTTTTTCAAGTCTTTGATTAAAGCCAAATTTAAAAGCCAAGCGACTAATCAAAGATAAAAATAAACTGAGAAGCTAATGCTATTTTTGGGATTCTAAAAATAATAATACTTTTTTAAGTACACTTCAAATGTCTGGCATAAAAAATAGTGGTCACCCATAAACAGAAGAAAGGAAGTATATTTGATATTCAAATCATAATATTTATCATTTAAAATAATGATCCTTCCTGTAATTTCACCAAATCTTCCAAATTCTCCCTACTTGATCAAATGTTGGAAATATAAGATGATTAATTCTTACTTCAATCATATTGCTATATTACTTACTATGAAATCAAAAATTTTAGAAGTGAGTTCGAGAGCATCTTTCTTCTGAAGACAAGCTAACATCTCTTCAGAGTTACCCTTGCAGCCCATCATCCCAGATAGTCTTGTAGCTCTTTCCCGTGCAAGCCCTTGTGGAGTGACGGCAATCGCTGCGAAGCTTGAACCACTCTCTGCGATACCTCTGTGAAAAAGACCTACAACATAGTCTGAGATTAATTTGATGCTATAGAGGGAATTTCAAATAAAAAACTAGAATTCAACTAAATTAAAAATGTAGTAAAAGTAATTTACTAGTATAAAACTAAATTAATAAAAGTAATTAACTATTTTATCCTGCCATTTCATCCATTTATTTTTTTTTTCCTTTATTTTTTATTTTCAATACTCTATCTATGATGATAAATAACAAATTTAACAAATTATTAGTTATTATGATTATAAATGGATATTATGACTACAAAAAAAGAGAAAACAAATTGCCATCTCAATTTTCCACAATTCTACATTTAAAAAAAAATTCTTAAAGATATACACTAAACTATAGACTACAATACGTAGTCTATAGTGGACTTGGGTATTTGTACATAGGTAAATGTATAAATACCTAAGTCCATTATTGTAAATACAAGAATAACCTGGGCCATCTGTTATGAACAATGAATTCCTAATATTTAAGTTGCAATGAACTTAACTTTATGAAATTTCAAATATTTTAACATCTAGTATTATTAATTTCTAATGGCAAGGAGAATCATCAAACATATTTTAAAGCACTATTAACAATTTAAACTTTCTTTAACTGTAAAAACATTTCTCTTTTTCATAAAAAATTGTTAAGCATCTTAATAAATTTTTTTACATTGTTTTAAATAAAAAGAATGAGAAAAAATGAGAAGAAAATAAAAGAATGATATTTTTTCTAAATAATAATACTGAGGAAGTAATAAAATTTGTCAAATGTGATACATCGTTTATAACAGTATGGATATAATATACTTCATATTAAAATAAACAATATTAACATACATTTTATTACTGAATAAATCGTTGAATAGAAATTAATAATATAATTTTCATTGAAAATAAACCACTATTTAAAAAAAACAAAAAAACTCTTATCAGTAAAAAAACTATCTCAGGAAATATTAACACACGGTCGTTAAATTCACGAAACGCAAAAAAAAAAAAAATATATATATACACATATATATGGAATAGAATGTATCCTAATTATTAATTTAACTGCTACATGTTCATTGAAATCTTTATAGAAACAAACAGACTCACACCAATATATATTGAACTAAGTTAAGTGATATTAAAATCAAGAACAAGCTTTTTATATTTAAAACTGTAAATTTTGTTCTCCTTTATTAGCTAAAGTTCTGTTCATGATTCCACTTAAAGTGCTGCGTCATCTCTGGGTAGGTAATATTTATTGCTATGTAAAATAATATATATAAATATGATTATAGTGAGATGTTGAAATTTTGATTTAGTAGCTCATTTTACAATTATGTTCTATTAATATTTTAAAATTTAAATATTGCAGATGTCTATAGCTATCTTTACTAAAATAACATGTTCACCTCTGCTCATGGGTGATACCATATGGTGATACACTGAATCCCCACCAGTGCATTCTCCAATTAGCGTAACCTTGTTTGGATCTCCACCAAACATGGCTATATTTTCTTGTACCCATCTGAGAGCCGCCACTTGGTCCTTTAGACCCATATTGCCTGGCAAGATTGAGTCTTCGAAACTGAGGAAACCTGAAAACATTCACGTTTTAACAGGCATAGAGCATTCATTCATGCAAAAGAGTTCAAAATTTGTTCTTAGCAACTGAATTGTTCTGTTGAAATGTTCTTACCTAATATTCCTAGACGGTAATTGAGGTCTACAACGACAATGTCAGCATCCATTAAGAATTCTGCCCCATCCGAAGCAGGCCCATCTCCCAACACCCAAGCTCCAGCATGAAAATGGACCATGACTGGAAACCTACCAGTCAGCTGTAACAATTTTTAAGTATCTTGTGTAAAAAGAAAAAAAAAATTACACTTATTTATTATGATCCAATTGTACTTTGTAATCTACAAGCATGCCATTTCTAAAATTCCATGAATGTAGCTGTTTGAAATTTAACAAATTCAGGCCATTAAGAGTGAAGGTTTGAAATCCAATGCTTAAATAAGAGCTTCTACAACATCAGTTAGTTCACTTATACTAAAAATATACTATTTAAGTAAAGGTTAAAAAAAAAAAAACTTTTCAACTTACACAGTTGGTTGAATAACCAAGAGTTAAATCACTAAAACACCTTAAAATATTGCAATAAAAATGTTATCTTTTATAAACAAAATAATTAAAAAAATTCTTCAAATCATGATACATAACATTAAAATAAATATACTGTATTTTTAATCCGAAAATTGTGAAAATAGTGTGGTTTAAAAAAAATTAAAATGTTTGATATCTAGGTTGATGACTTCTGCACTACCTGAGTGACGAACTATTTCCAAATTTTTTAAATAGCATAGATAATTCTAATTATAACACATTTAATCAATGAAGTATGTCATTGGCTTTGTTAAGTGATATTGAATTAAAAATCACCTATGAACAAGATTTTACCACTTTTGATACTTTGTACTTAGGCAAATAGAAAGATAGACATAAACATTGTTAGTCTATGTATACGAGTAATACATACCTTATTCATAGTCTTTAAAATTATTCATTTATTTTTTCCATAATAAGTTCAATTATAGCAGATATTTTTCAAGGACAGCAAGCTATTCATGATAGTACCATGATTTTTGAAAAATTTCTTTTAATAATTCTCCTTAGAGAAAGTAAAAAATATTATATTCAGTTAAAATTTTTTATTAGAAGATTGAGTTGAATNAAAATATTATATTCAGTGTTAAATTTTTTATTTAAATATAATAATTAAGTTGTTAAAAAAATTATACAATCTAATAGGTGTAAAATATAATAGTCTACATTTACATTTCATATTTTACAAAAGAATAAATAAATAACACATATTAAAAATGTAAGATTAAGTATTGAACAGGCATCTATATAATCTTCAATATCTTTGTTAATTTTAAAAATATTGAAAGAACAAAAAGGGGGAAATTATATGTTTTGAATGTTAGAGTTAGCAAAGTTTTTGTAAACATGCCTATTAAATATTTAAAAAAAAAAGAAAAAAGTAGAGTGTTTCATAATTTTTCCCTTATGATAAAGCTAGCATTCAGCCTCTCAATCCTCAGTGGGTACAAATGATCTGAGTTTGGAGAACTCTGACAGAACGAGTCACTTTGTCACAAATTACCAATTATTTAACTTGTGGAAACTCGCGTGAGTTCCAGGGAGTACACATATATCTTCATTATTTATTCTGGCTCCAGATTACTTCTTTAGGGCCGAGCAATTAAAAGTGAACTGTATTATACTCATCCCCAAGACTAAAGTAAAAAAACATCTTATTTTATGGCTTTATGGAGCGTGCTACTCTGATAGCAAACTTTTACTAAATCCAAGAATGACTGTATTATTTCAATATATTTTCCTGTGCTCCTGTAAGAATGACAATTCAAACAATAGTCCAAGCATGTGACATTCTTTCGAGAGTTGTTGTTCGAAATTGTGTTATGGGATGGTCAAAAAGGGGGATCACTTCAATTTTATGACCAGATAAAAACTTACCTTTGTCATCTCATGTTAAAGTTTTTATCTGGACATAAAATTGAATTTTCCTACATTTAAAGCTTGGCATCGCTGAGTTCATTATGGAAACTACTAACAAGTTTCTGTCAGATCCACCCTTTATCTCCAGGTGTAACTCCTGGATTACAGATCACATTAAACAGGAGGCTCAAGCCTCGACTGCTTCCTCTATGTTAGCTCACCCTGTATTAAGTTTACACCTTTTTAAAAGAAACGTTTCCTTTTTGAGTATTTTTTATTTGAGCTCAATATCTTTACTTATTAGTTTGAACACTAATATATTATAATAAAAAACGCTTGATTTAATGAATGAATTATTTTAGTCTCACATTAAACTATGTCTCACTAAGGCATTGCACTTCTAATATTTTGCTGATAACATACATTCTTAGTGTAGACAGAAAGGTACAGGCAGTTTTCATCTCCTCTGGGAGGGCCACTGAAGTAAAGGTTCTCTATGTGGACTTGAGGACAGAGAGGTCCATGTTTTGTAGCTTCCTTCACATCCTTCCATGGCTCTACTGGTTGGGGCGGCTGTAAACCCAAGTTTTATCAATTAATTTAAAAAAATTAAAATTTACTTGAGAGCCATTTTGAACATTCATTAATCAATAAGACAACAACACTTTATTTAATCTTTAAAAAAAAATGTAAACTTCACACAAATTTTTGTAAATAATCTAAATTTCATCTCGTTCACTTAGTTTTTTAACGTGGGAGCTTCTGCAAAAATAATGTTTAATTAAATCGAGAGGATATTGATCAAAGCAAACCACAGATGATTGGTAGCTGAATGGTTAGAAGCAACTTTGTTTCATAAGCTTCAGCGTTTTTACTAAAGACTTTACTTTAATCTTATATAAACATATTACATAATAAAAATAAGAGGGCGAGAGGATCCTAACTGTTCGTCACTTTTTATCAGTACACAATCGATTACATATATTTTTCCTGGTCTTCTTTTAACGAATTTCTCATAGAATAATCATGCTATTCAAGCGGACCTTTCGAAATATAGATTGTAGTCTGTAAGTGATTTAAACCAAATTCGGTTCTTAAACTTCTTTGCAAATCGTGAACGAGTTAATAATGACTAAAATCGAAAGGGGGGGGGGGGATTTAAAGAGAAACCAAACTTTCAAGTCTTGATATCTAAAGTTACTATTAGCATTATTAAAATAAATGAATACAACAAAACAAATTTAAATCGAAAGTTTATAACACTTATATCGCATAACATTCAAAAGTGAAAAGGATAATTAGAAAGATATTTATTAAATCACAATTTTAGCTATGGTGTTTAATCCCACGATAAATTGTATACAAGAAATGCAATGGAGCAATGCAATGAGTGTACAAACACACATGAGTATTTTTCATCGATCTTATATTTGCCGGAGAACCACATTTATCCAAATTTACGAATTCATCACACGGTTACTTCTTTACGGATTTATATACAACCCGTTAATTTGAACTTTATAAAGTGAAGCTATATTTATGGCCCCTACATTAATAACACTTTACCTTTATTGTAAACTCTTATGCTTTAAATATTCTCTCAATTAAGGATTTTTGGAAGCTAACGTGAATTCGTTTACAGCAGGGATAATAGCCCAGACAAGATTATAATGACCAATGCAACACGGCCGAAAAAAGAACAACAATGATTCCTGATTTCACAAATGATCACACAAACCATTAGATATATGATTTCCTGTTTTTACAGGAAACATATTTCAACAATAAACGGAATATTTATTATTCTATTCTCTATAATTTAGTCTATTATTTTCGATCCAATTCACGGAAACTTATTCAATGTAGACTGTGTAATTTAGTATTTGTCATTGTACTTTTGTATTCTTTGCGTGTAACAGATCTGTTACTGGAATAGATTGGAGAGTAATATGTTATATCCGGAAATAAATATTTTGATTAAGTTATTTTCTTTTTACTTATCAGTTTCACGGTATTCACTATTTCTCTCTTTAATAAGAAATATATATTAAAGTTAACAGATTAAAAACAAACATTTAAAACAAGATCGTCAAATAATCCGTTAAAAAATTGTTTCTTTATTAACAGATTATTTGGGTTAAACCTGTGCAACGGGTACCTGTGTTACATATTTTAATTTTTGACCAAGAAAATAATAGCCCATCACAGGCTTCGAATATTATTATTAGAGTATTCACCTACGTAGAAAGCCTCAACTCTTTATTCGTAAGTTGATTCATAAAAAGTATGAATGAAAATTATATTTTGGGTGTAAGTATAGGTCTACGATCAAAATTCTTATTGTATAACTACATATTGTTCCCGATGCTCTACTGGTTTCGCGTTCTATTTGGTCACTCTTCAGAAGCACAAAGCAACTCATTTATTTAAAATTAAAAATTATAAGGGAGAATCCGGCTACTTCAAAACTGACCGTCTTTGCAAAAGGTATTCATTTATTAATTTTTAAAACAATTTTTTCTAGTTTGCAGCTCTTGAAAGAGGCATAATAAAATACACAAAACTACTAGAGAATAGAGAATAATAATAATGATTTAAGTTATTACGTTTTTCTTGCTATAATTCCAACATATATAGATTCACGATTCACTATCACATAGAAAATAAAATGCCTATGAATTCATCGTAGTAGATCTAAGACAGACTTACTCAGCTTTTAAAATAAAAACGATTATATTTTATTGCATACTATAAAAAAAATGTATTATTTACTAAAACAAAATGTTAACGGAGATTTAATAAACATGAGACTTGTGAAATATTTACCGCCTAAAACTTAACCTTTTTCCGAATTCTTCAAGGGAACAATGTTTTACAGATAGCTCTCTCTCTCTCTCTCTCTCTCTCTCTCTCTCTCTCTCTATATGTATATATATATATATATANAATAAGGATTAATCCATATTATAATCTATACTTTGTGTAGATATTATCTGATATTAAAATATATATATAAATTTTTTTTGAAATCAGTTTGTATATACAAATTATGGATTTGATCCACTTTTTAAAATACTGTGCTGGTAATCTTATTCTATGGATATTAGTTGTAAAAAGGTTTGCAATAGCCTTCGTTAAATTACAGGAAACTTAAGTGGAATTCCAGATATTAGAAATAAATTTCTTTGTAATACGTTCTTTACCTGGTATATTCCATTCGCATTAGTCAGTAACATAAAATAACATTTTAAATGAAATTTAATATAAAATATTATTTAAACCTGCTTCCACAGATATAGTATATTTTCTATAATATGGAGCCTTATACAACCAAATTATTCTCAAGAAATTTTAGCGCTTCGGCTGAAATAAAGGAGCGACAAGGAAATTCCCCATATACTGGCCATGAAGCGAAGGGGTCCAATAGGCGGGCGGGCGTAAGGTATTCCAGCAAAGATGTAGTAGTTCTGTCCATTCCTGGAGACGTGTACATAGCCATGCAGAGGGCCTAAGGATGTCTTCACCACCAGATCCTCATAGCCCTCTGTAAGAGAGGCCAGGACGAGAGTGAGGCCTAGGAGAAGCATGACTACCGCCCCCACTCGTCCCGTCGCTTAAATAGCCTCCGGAAATACCGCCCTTCCCCCTCTAACCGTTTGCATGGGTGTGTGTGTGTGTTGTGTCATGATCCGCAGTTGCTATAAAATATTGAATACAATTATTAATCCAAGCAACCTTCTGATTGATATACCCAACCCCTTTGATTTACCCAATCTAAATTCGAAAAAAAAAAATATACGAAAACGAGTTATGTCTACCATAGAATCCTTGAATACCATACCTAATCACCTATTTCCTATGTAAGCATTCTACATTCCAGTAGGTGTTTTGCATCTTAACTTTAATTCTTCATCTCTGTCAAGCGCAAATTGTATGCTGTGTACTTTGCTCCACCTACTTTTAAGAAGTTTTCTCAGTCTGGTGCAGGGCTCTTATTATAAAACTCAAATGAATATAATTTAGAAACATCTGTCAATCTTGAAATCTTAATTTGCTAAAGTTAAATAATTCTCCAGATTTCAGGGTTCACCAAGGCTTAGATTACTCCGATTGTTAAAATAGAAGCGTGTGTGGGGGGTAAACGGGTAGGGTAACGGGTAGTAAAAGTCGATTATCAGGATTGGTGAAATCGAATACTTTCAATGAAGCTCTGCCATGCTCTAGTGCCATCCCCACTGCATGGTATCTTCTTACTACCTTATCCCTGCCAACGCCTACTACAGGCCTCCCCGCGGCACCCCCTGGGCTATCTACTCTGTGGCAGTGTGTATTCACGACAGAGGATGATAGGCGGACTTGTAGAGGCGGGGTCTTGTGATGAAGTAGGGCCACCTTCCCTATAGAGCTAGACCTGACCCCGCGAGGGGAGGCTATGTCTGCTGGCCTTAAGGTGGCAGCCCCACCGCGGACTACGAGAGCACTGACTGGGAATCTTGTGCCCTCTAAACTGATATCTCCCACGTCTACCAACAACCAAACTGCCGGATTGATCACTTTGGACCCAGAGAGAGTGCAGGCCTCTCTGGGAGACTCTTGCATGGACACGGATCTCAATTTGCCTATTAGTAGCTCTATTCAAGGGAGCACAAACCTGACTAATGCGTATAATAAAAACCAAAAGAGGCCATTGGAACAGATCCAATTACCTCGTGACCAGAAAGCATACACTTACGAACCATTCATACAATTCACAAACTCACCTGATAAGAAAAAACAAAGGAGAACAACGTTTTTGTCATTTAATTCTACCCAAGCACGTGAGGAAGAACAATTCCCACGATTTATAGTAGTAAAAAGAATTGACAACTCTGATTTTACAAAAACATCACCATTTGTCCTCGAAAAACTTATTAGAGGGACATTTGGTGAAACTAAAAATATAAGCAAAATGCCGTCAGGATCGTTACTTATTGAATGCTCTTCAAAGAAACAATCAGAAAAATTTTTAGCTTCTAAGAAACTAGGAGAGTTTGACATACAAGTGGAGGAGCACAGAATTCTTAACAGCTCAAGAGGCGTTATAACCTGTCATGATCTCCGGAATTCAACAGATGAGGAGATAATGGATGGCTTGAAAGATCAAGGAGTTACAGCTATCAGGAGAATCACACGCTGGAATGGCACCACAAGAGAGAATACAGGGAGTCTCATATTAACATTTAATAGACCTGAACTTCCTGAACTGATAAGGGTAGCATTTTATAAAAGAATTAAAGTCCGACCATATATACCGTCACCACGACGTTGCTTCAAATGTCAAAAATTTGGACACACCGTCGTAAAATGTCGAGCCGAAAAAAGTATTTGCGCTTGTGGAAGGGACATACACACAGGTACTGACTGCCCCAAGCCCTTAACGTGTGTGAATTGTGGAAAAGAACATTCTTCTCGATCGCCTGAATGCCCTGTGTATTTATTTGAGAAAGAAGTTCAAAAATGCAAAGTAAAAAATAAAGATATGTCATATAGACAAGTGCGTCAGCTAGTCTCAAGCCCATCGTATGCAAAAAGCGGTTTATACGCAGAAGTCACGAACAAGCAAAAAGTCGTTGAAAAAAATTACAATGAACGATCAGTTCTATCCAACCGCCTCGCACGAGAGGCAACCCTTCCTTTTACTCCTTCAAATTCCCTTTCTACTTCCACTCCAACAACCCTCCCCTCTACCAATCCTACTCCCCTACCTTCTTCTACACCTGCATCCCTACCTTCCTCCATTCCCACTAAAACCCCACTTCCTTCTCCTGACCCTCCAAAACCTATACTCCCTAAACCATCTTCTTCTTCTGGCAGGGAATCAAATTCCCAGCCACAAGAGCAAAAGGAAACAACGGTAATATCTAGTTTCTCCCCAGGAGTCTTCTCTGATAAAAGTGATGAGGATTCTCCTAAAAAATCCCGAAGAGGCCGAAAGAAAAATCTACCAAAAGGACCGTTGTCTTCCAAGAAAGATAAGATTCGCTTCGACGAACTTAATCCCTAAATAATGGCAAATAACCATGGAAACGAAAATTGCATGATCCAGTGGAACATTCAAGGGTGCAGGACTCATGAAGATGAACTAAGATGGCTGATTGGCACTTACAAACCATCACTGATTGCGCTTCAAGAAACCAAATTTAAAAAAGGTTTCCCAAAGCACTTGAAGGGTTACAATGTTATACACAAGGAACCTGAAATTGAGGAAGGCAGTCATAGCCACGGTGGAGTAGCGATCTACATTCGTAATGAAATTAGAGCCCATGAAATAAAAATAAATACTACTCTTCAAGTGGTAGCAGCTAAAATATACTATCCCTTAACAGTAACAGTATGCTGTGTGTATCTACCAAATTCACTATGGAATTTGCATGATATATCACGTGTATTCGACCAACTTCCACCTCCTGTCCTCATTCTTGGCGACTTCAATGTACACCATATTTCATGGGGCTCCCGACGAAGCACTCCTAAAGGAACTATACTTTATGATCTACTGTCTGACTTAAATCTTGTAACACTAAATAATGGTTCTCCAACCCACATCTCTGTTAGCTCAGGCTCAATGGATTCAATTGACCTGAGCATTGCTTCGCCATCTGTATCTTTGTCTATGAATTGGCACACTCTAAACCATACTCACCAATCTGATCACTTCCCGATTATCATAAGGCACAATAGCATACGTCACAACTTCAAAGCACTTCCCAAATGGAACACCAATAAAGCTGACTGGAATAAGTACCAAAATGAATTTAAGGCCCCTAACTTGACCGGCGAAATAGAAAACGACACAAAACTTTTCACTAATGCAATAATTTTGGCAGCTAAAAAATCAATTCCTTTCTCCACACCAATCAGCTTTCGAAACCCTGTGCCATGGTGGAATGAAGAATGTAAAAAGGCTAACCAAGAGAAGAAGAGAGCTCTAAATCGGTTTCGCAGGCATTTTACTACTGTAAATCTAATAGAGTATAAAAAAGCTAACGCTAAAGAACGAAGATTAAAAGTATTGGCAAAGAAGAAATCATGGCTGGAATATGTTAGCTCACTTAAGGATGATACTCCTTCAGCTGAAGTGTGGAGAAAGGTTAAGTCCTTGAGTGGAAGAAATACACTTCCTGAAGTGCCAATAATTAAATTAAATAATTCCTACATCAGTGACCCAGTGCAAGTAGTCGAAATGTTTGGCCACCATTATGAAAGTATCTACAGCACCAGTTCATATAACGAATACTTTCAACAATTGAAAGAGAGAGAGGAAGCAAGAGAACTCAACTTTGACTTGGAAAACACAGGAAAGCTTCCATACAATCAGGATCTCACACTAGGTGAGCTTGAAAGAGCTTTGGAATCAATAAATATTTCATCAGCCCCAGGTAGCGACAGTGTAACCTACAAGATGATTAAAAACCTTCCTTCTGCTGGGAAACATGCTCTGCTAGATCTCTATAATTCATTGTGGAAATTCAAAGTATACCCGAGCTGTTGGAAAACCTCGATGCTCATTCCTATTCTGAAACCCAACAAAGATCCCCATCTGCTCGACAGCTATAGACCTATCTCATTAAACAGTTGCCTTGGAAAGCTATTGGAAGTCATAATAAATTATCGACTTATTAAAGTGTTAGAAAATAAGAACCTGATTAGCCCCTACCAGGCAGGATTTCGAGAAGGATACAGTACACTTGACCAACTCGCTGGGTTGGAAGATCATGTTCAGAACGCATTCATAGAAAGAAAACACTGCACCGTGATATTTTTCGATCTTAAACAGGCCTATGATCGAACGTGGAGATTTAATATAATTCGTCAACTCCACAGATGGAATTTCAGGGGAAGACTTCCACTTTTTATAAAAGATTTCCTGGACAATAGATATTTTAGAGTAAGAGTTGGAGATGCAGTTTCCTCACCTTTCTTTCAGGAGAACGGTATAATGCAGGGATCAAACTTGAGCTGCACACTGTTCCTCATATCCATTAATGAAGTTTTAAATAATATCCCAGACAGTATAGAGAAATCAATATTCGCTGATGACATTGCCCTATACATGACTCACTCAAGCGAAAATTACGAAACTGAGAAATTGCAAACTGCCATTAATGTCATCAGTGATTCTGCATCAGATTTAGGATTGTGTTTCTCCGAAAATAAAACTGTGGCCATGCACTTCTGTAGACTCCGACGACCCCATAACCATCCAAACCTCCTTCTGAGTGGTCAGGAAATTGCGTTCAAGGACAATCATAAGTTCTTGGGCCTAGTCCTAGATTCAGCATTAAGGTGGAGAGACCACATAGACTACATAACAAAGAAATGCGAAAATTCTATTAAATTACTAAAAGTAATATCTGGATTGAAATGGGGAGCTGATACAAAAATTTTGCTTCGAGTCTTTGATGCATTAATACGCTCAAAACTCGATTACGGATGTCCAATCTACTCATCAGCTCGGAAATCCTGGCTTAAGAAAATAGACCGTCTCTATAATTGTGGTTTAAGAATATGCCTTGGGGCATTCAGAACAAGTAATTTGGACTCCTTATACACAGAATCGAATCATCTACCACCATGCCTTAGAAGAGCACAAATAACCTTAGCCTTTGCAACTTCCATTTTAGCGAAACCAAACCACTTTCTTCACAAAAAGATAAAAGAACTTCCACTGAAACAACCCTACCACTTAATGCAAACGCGAACCAGACCCCTGGGGATAAGATTTAATGAATTGGTTTCAAGCTTATCCGAAGAAATTTATCCCATGCTCTTACACAAGCAGTACACTTCATATCCATGGACAATAAATTTTGTTAATTGTGATCTAAGTCTTGCAAAGTACTACAAACAGGACTCACCGGATGACATTTATAGAAAACTTTACTCCGAGGCTATTCAGAAATATAAGGATCACACAATAATCTTTACAGATGGATCAAAGTCTGATGAAGGTGCCGGATATTCAGTTATATTTCCAGAACAAACTATAGCAGCGTCTGTGCCTAAAGAAATAAATATTTACAGAATAGAAATGCTAGGAATCAGAGAAGCGCTTCAACATTTTCTGGATTCTCAAGAAATTAAAATTCTCCTCTGCACTGACTCGTTAAGCTCCATATCCGCTTTAAAAAATACATTCTCAAAAGACCCACTTACTAAAGACATACTCAACACAATAGACATCCTCAACTCAAAAAATATTGTCACAACTCTCCTTTGGATACCTGGACACGCTGGAATTCATGGAAATGAACAAGCTGACCTTGCTGCAAAGGAAGCAACGACAAAAAATCAAAACCCTAATTTTAAGCACCACCCAGACGACCAAAAACGTAGATTAAAGGAAGCCGTTTGGAAGAACTGGCAAGAGAAGTGGTCCCAAAGCACAGCCCAACTCAAGGCAGTGGAAGATTCCGTTCGACCTCCGTACTACAAAGAAACGTTCACTCGTCGCGAGCAAGTCATCTTAAGTCGCCTACGTATAGGTCATACCCGTATGACACACGGACATCATCTTGTCGGCAGGCGTCGCCCAATCTGTTCAGCCTGTGGAGAAATACTGAGTGTGGAGCACATACTAATCAGCTGCACGCATCTTAGCAACCTTCGTGCCAAGCATGGCATCGATGGAAATCTGAAATCTCTTCTCAAGCGCGATGGAGATAAGTGTAGGAACGTCTTGTCCTTTCTAAAAGATACAAAAATCAGTAACAAAATATAAAATTACATTTATTCTTTCACGAATATTGTATGCATTTGTTATATTAGAAATCTGATTTAATCAAGTGAGATTGATTACTATAATATGCGCTAATGACCCTGGCAGTCCATGCGCAAAAAAAAAAAAAAAAAAAAAGAAGCGTGTGTAGTATGCCTGGGCATGATTCGGATCACAAGATTCTTTCCCCCCGATCACAAAACTGCTTTTATCCTAAAAATCCTGAAAATATTAGAGCGATAAACGAAAAATTAAAATTAATAAATTGAGTGAAATTTATCTTCGAAACACAGTAAAAGTGTCTCCTGTCAATGTCAAGATATTTGATTTTATCTTTAGGCTTTGAATGCATTCAATAAATACACCCTATACACATCTAGACACTCTACTAGACTTTTTGGTGTGATAAATGTATATATGCATTGTAGATACCTTTTAAAATAGAAATATTCTTATCCTACCAATCCAAGTCATCTCCACTACTTACCACGAATTCAATATCCCTTTCTTTTAAAGACCTTATTATCTTTATTTATTATACCTACTAGACCATTTTCACTGAATCTGTTCCCCTTAGAGCCTTTCTCGTCTACTCAAAGAATGGGTTTTAGGGATCGTCGAATTTCACCATCAAGGAATGTAGACTTTTATTTAATGTGAGATTGGTGTCGTTGGGCACATTCTTTACACGTGTAATTTTATACCTAAAAAGAAGTATATAGAAAAATTTTTTTAATGCCTTTTTATATAATGATTCCTGATATTGTTCTGTTGAATAAGGTCAATTAAAAAACAAAATAATTGACTCGTCCCAAAGCCCATGGGCTAATTAAGATTTATAGTCCTACTCATTGCACGAAAAGTTTCTTGAATCTAGATTGATTGGGAGATTTGATCTCCTGCGCCGGATGGGTGGTGGTGACCTGTAAGGATGGAGGAAGTTTGAGAGTCCCGCATATTGCGAATGTGTGGGGCGAAAGTAAGTAATAAAACTGATCATTCTTACAAAGGATTTTATTAGTTGAAAAGGTATGGCTGTTGGAAGTTGCGGTGGCGTAAGAGAGGAGAGACGATGCTGTCGTACTTGCCTAGAAACGTGCCGCAGACGGAGCAGTAGTGAACCCTCTTCTTGCAGGTCGCTGCGAGGATTCTGTAAGACACCGGCAGGCAGAGCGGGAAACACCTGAGGAACACCTAGGCTTTTTCTTAAGTATTTGTGCAGGCTTAGAGCAAAGTTCATCATCATTCGTTATCAATGACCAATGTCTTCTTATCGATTAGAACACTATCTATTACACATCCTACTAGTTTTAGATAATTAACGATTCATTCGATGTCACATATAAAAATGTAGAATCTACATGTAGATGTGTAACATATAAAATAGATGTTTTTATAATAAAAGTTTTAATAACAGAAACTATATGAATCTTATCCCTAGAGCCGAACGACTTTACTAATTTAGGCTCGTTTAATTGATTAAGAATAATCCTATGTAAGAAAATTGTTAGCTATAAGCCTTGAATCTGTTAAAAATTGCCTTCTCACAAATTATCTAACTGATTTAAAACATTCAAATGAATTTCTACCAACGTTTATTAACCATCCTGCCAAAGTAATTTCAGTTAAATCATTAAAATTCTATGATATAAATATAATATTGGTTAAATGAACTACGAGGAGAAAATTAATGTTTATATTTAAATATGTTGACAATGATTGAGATAAGCAAATATTATTCATTTTATCCGACACTCGTCACACTTAAAATTTGTTTTTCTTTATATAAATCTTTATTTATTACTTAATTTTATGGCTTACTTAATATGCATACATACAAATAAAAAGTTAGTAAATAAAATTAATTAAATGTCACTTTACAGAGAGAAGGGGCCCATTGACCCCCTGACAGTAAATTTAGGCGTCAAGGCCCAAGAGGTTGCGAGGCCAACTTCGTTTTAGTCGTCGGGGTTGGTTGTAAGGATTGGAGTCCAACGACAGGGGTATAACCTATGAATTAGAGTGAAATGGAAGCTTGCTGTGGAAGAGTTTAAAACGGGTAGAGATAAGGTCTTGGACGAAATGAATATTAAATTCATGATGAGGGGTAAAGTTTCAAACATAGTATGGAGTGTTTACAATTATTCTTCGAACTTTGGATTCAAAGGACTATATTCGATGGATGTTTAGTGGAAGGATTAGTGGCATCTCAGGGTTCTGCACCGTATGTCCAGATCGGCCGTAGTAGTACCTTGTACAGTGTCAGGTTATTCTCTATTGCGAGCTGTGAATGCCTGCTTAAAAGTCTGTATAAGAGTCCGTAACGTCTCCATTAGGGATTATTAAGAGTCTTAATTATCCATTTGCTGCACCACAGCTCAGTAGCATAGTAGGTTTTAGAATGAATGAGAATGTCCATAGTGTACAGGATAAAAAGGATGGGTCCGAGCACACTGCCCTGTGGAACGCCCGTTTTCACAGGGAAGTGATCTGAGTAGTGCAACAGACTTATTGACTGAACTAAATATTATTATTCAGACAAGCTCAAAATAAATTACAAACATATATTTTGATTAGTTTAAAAGTAAATTAAAAATGGCATATGACATTGAAAGCTGCACATAGAAAATCTTAATTAAGAAAGCGGGGTTATGTATAGGATTAATTAATTTTGATAAAAAAGTTTACGAATTCGTATAAACTCATACAACATATAGTTCGGCTCGCTGAGTTAATTAAGAGTAGAATAAACAAAGGTTATAGAAAAAAAATTGTTTAAGAACTTCCTGAATTGCTTGGATCAAGTGGGTTCCAATAGGAATTGAATTTTTATTAAATGGGAGTCCAAGGAAAACAACTAATCTCTTTTAATTAACGAGAAAATATGTACACGTTACTGAAATATTTTTTTTTAAAGACACAAAAGAAAAGTATTTGATCTTACAATGAACTAAAAAGAGGCACGATTGCAATGTTCCACCAAGGGTTCTCATATTCAACCTTCGTTGGAGCTGAGTGCCCACAAATTGGGCATTGTATTGTCACTGGTAGTCTTCCGAAAATAGTACCGTCTAAAACAAAACAATATAATTATTTAATGTATAAATTAGAATACATAATTATATTATAAAGAACTACGAACGGTTTTCTTACGGTTTATTGACTGAAAGTAAATTTAAATATCCTACTCTTGACATGGGATTTCTTTTTGTGATAAGTGGGAAAGGTATGAGATTTTAAAAGGAGAGTTTGTTGACCGTAGATATTATTCTTAGATGATTTTAGTTGGGGTTCGGTCAAGGAAGATCCAAAATGTGAACTTAGGGACAGGACGTCCTCTCTCATCTTCATGATAGCCCTGTAGATGGCTTAGAATGTAAGCCGAAACGTTGGCAGAATTAAAAAATACATTTTTTTAAATTGTGTTTTTTGGATCTACTTGACCGAACCCCAACTAAAATCATCTAAGGTATGAGATATCTTGCCTTAGTAGTCTCAGCCTTGTTTCTCTACTCACCAATCATCCCCTTCAAGGGGCCCATGGAAGGGGGGGCTAGTCTCAACCTGCTTGAGAAAAGGAGAGGTGATAGGAAAATGGGATAAGGGGTAGGGGGTGACAAGAGGGGACTTTTAGGACCGGTAAGGGGTGAAGGGCTTAGAATAAAATTTCACGAGAGACATTTTCGATAAATATTTATTATGTCACTCTAGAATTAAATATTTTTCTAGCTTCAGAAGGACTTTTATTTTCAATTATTTGGATTTTCATTCTTTCTTATTCTGAAAGCCAGGTAGGGTAGTCCCTGAAAAGAGTAATGTTCAATGTAATTACGGCAAAACGCTTCATTTCAGATTTTGATTCGTTTTGATCCTTCAAGTATCTTTTTTTGCAAACTTTAATATTGCTTCTAGTATGGTAATCAAATTTCAAACATGAGAAGCAATGGGGCTGGTATATATTTTCTTTCTGGCAATTTTAGATTTTTTTATACTAAAAATAAATAAAATTATGAAATAGAGGTTATTAATTTTAGATAACCTGTATTGCAGTTGGAGGAATGGGGGCCAAAAAAGTTACGCTATACTTATGGTGGTGTAGCATTAGTATCCGTACCTCCCTTAGAAATAATTTCTTTAAAATAAATAAATTGAAAATTAAAGTTGGATAAAATTTTATCCGTGGGTAAGCAAATATAGTGAAGACTTCTTATGACCCTTTTACTTTTATTGAGTGCTTGATGAGGCTCAGCAAAAAAAAATTTGGATTTGGCAGATTCTTGGTCTATCAGAAAAAAAATTTCAACAAAATTGAGCCATCTCTGAGTTTGTAATATATTTAGTCTGACCGGCTTGCCCTACTATACTTCAAATCAGAAACAGCGGCACATTCGTGAAATTACCGCCTCCGGTTCTCCTAGTAGAAATAAATTTAAAAAAAATAAAACGTTTTTAAAATGATGAATTTTTTGCCACAGCTTTAAAAAAAATAATAAAACAATCTTTTAATAACAAAATAAAAAACCTTCACTGAAATAAATAAATGTATATATNTGTTGTCTATTATATATATTAATAAAAGAGAGTTGAAAATATGTTAGTCTAGTCTTTCTTAATCTTCTGAAGCTCACAGTTGAGAGAGGATTCTCATTTTTGAAGACTGGGACAAGACTGATGACATTAGAAAAGAGGCTCTGAAAATCAAAACAATCTCCAAATTTATAAATTACCTAGTGAAATATAAATTGTTCACTCTTATAGGTAAATTTAAGATGTATATCACGATAAGTCCAATAGAGAACAAGTCTGGAAAGAAAGACCATACGTGTTGGATAAACTACTGTAATAGATTCTATGACACCTGGACGGCCAGGATACCACAAATGTCGAAATGTAAATCTATTTTAATGTGTGTGTTTGTTCTTATTTTAGTCAATTTACTAATGTCCTTTTAAGAAAAGTTTCCCATTAACTGGAAGAATCCAGATGATAATTTCTAATCTAACATTGGAAATGTGTTAGGAATGGTAAACAAATTTAGGTTTTCAAACATCCTTAAAGCGAAGACCAGGAGAAATACTGCAAGACAGAATTAACCCTTGGCACACTCCGAATTATTTATTTCATCAGTTAACAACCACCAACTAAACTGTCTTAATTTAAATAAGTATTCTTTCAGCTGTGACTTTTTCCTGTTCCAACTCATCGCGATAAAACATACACATTTCCCATATTATAACCTTATTTGTAAGTAACATCCGCTTTTTGCTTTTGCCAATCTAGAACAACCGTAATATCATTCTGTAACGTTTTCTTGACTCGATCATTGTAAAATCATGTACACAAGAAACTTTAGGTTTCGATTGAACCCGTGAAACGCAAAGAGCCGTAGAATCTTAAGCACTTTCGAGGGACAGATTTTAATTTTAGTCGGGAAAAAATTTATCTTTTCCAAGTTATCTATTTTGTTTATTTATACTAAGAAGATGGATCTCGAAGAGGAATCATGGAGAGTTTTGCTAGAAATGGAAAACAAGAATGGAGGAGACAAAAAAAAGTTCTTGACCACCAGCATGAATGATCTACTCGGGGTTACTAAAAATATTGTCTCCTCTGGAAGAAAATCAGAAATATCGCAACACGACGAAGAGAAAGAAATGACCCAGGAAGAAAAGGAATTTTTTGGCAAGAGGTCGATCCACGGAAACAAGGAATTTATGTATCGGGGCTACAGGATGTTTGTAATGGAGTCGAAAAGGAAGGGATTCACTAAGATGGAGTATTTTGTGAGGTTATTTTTCTTTAAATTATTTTCTTCCACATGAAGATTGCCATGAACATTAATATAGTTCAGTGGTGTGATTAAGATTGCTTTTAAACCATTTGTTCGGCCTGAAACGAGTAATAATTACCCGAATATTACTTATCAGACACGGACATTTTACCGTGATTTCATCACTTCCCTCCTGCCCACTTTTGCTTTAAAGTTTTCATTTCCTCCTGCATTCCTTTTCAGCTGGTCGTAATGACAAAATAAAATAATATCTTAAAGGTTTCAATATATGCTCACATTTCTGAAGACTCATGGCGTAAGATGTTAAATAATAATGCCACAACTTAATTCACTTGATTCCTCAGTATTTAAACTCCTTTGTTCTCTAAGACCCCTAGGGAATCCCCAAACTTCAGTCAAAAACATGAGACTGGATAAAAAAAAACTCTTGAAAAATAATCTTGAACTCCGCAGATTTAGTGAACCAGCAGCCTTTCTGTTAACGTCTCATTCTGACAAAGTTTATTTTTCATTCACAAAATATTAAAATTTCCAGCTTAAGGCCTATAAAAAGCTAAAAATTTTGTAATTGTTTAACAAACTTTCTGATAATGTTATTGGCTGTTCATATAATATTGACTTTTTCGGGCATTCAAAAATAATTTATTTATTACAGGGCTTTAACTTGCATATTTCTGCCAAATTAAAAATAAAAAGTTGAAATGGAACATAAAATGATTGATCGTCTTTCTATATGTAACCTGCCTAATTATCAAATGAGATAAACTCAATGTTAGTAACTAATCTTGCTAAAAGGTTTAGTTTTTCCTTTCAAACTAGATTTATTTTAAACCAAATTCTTTAATGTTTCTCCTCTAATATCTTATAAGAACGTGCAATGACGGTAAAGATAAGAAAGACGATCGTGGAAGAAAGACTTTTCATTATATTGAATTATTTTCCCTCATAGATGCTGTTGTATCTCGTAGCTCCGACATTTGTATGCAGTTTTTACAAGTATTTAGAAATTTTCAAGTCGTTTACTTCACGGGGCCATTTTTTTTTTTATTTGAGTGTTAGCCTTCCATTCAACCACTTAGGGTCATGGAGCTATCTACTGGTTGCCACCCCATTTTAAACACCCATGGCTCAGGACAAGCTTCTATATTATAAATAAAAGATTGACCTGGGCGGGATTTGAACCCGCGGCGTTAGGATTGCAAGACCCGTACGGATCCCCTGAGCTAGCCTGGTATGGGGCCATTTTAATCCGATTTTTATATATGGATCTCTGTTATACGAGGTTCATGAAGCTGGAGAACATTCGGACGCTAGTAAGGACCTCCTCCGAGGAATTCCGGCCGGAAGACGAGGAAGAGCTGAGAGCCAGCCTCGTCACGATAGTGGAGCTGCACTTCCCCGAAGGCCAGGTCCCCGGGGAGGAAGTCCGCCAGTCCTGGCTGGAGATCTTCAGGAGGCACGGGGAGATGCCGCGGACCGGCCTCGCGGTACACGGGTTCAAGCGCAGCGGCTGCCTGGTGGCTGTCGGGCTCATACACGCCGGCATGCGGTGCGACAAAGCCATCGACACCGTCAAGGAGAAGTTCCCCTATGAGCTCAGCTCGGCTCAGTTGAAGTTCCTCAGGCAATACAAAAACGTCGTGACGCAGAAAAAATCATCTCTTCAAGTCATAAAAGAACAATGTTCAGTCTTGTGAATCATTTTAAACTACGAAAAAAAAACTATTGAAAAAATTATATATTGACAAATATGATAAAAAATCGTAGATATTTTTGAAAATAATTGAGATTAACCATAATAGATCGGGCGCCTTAACTATTATCCACTTCGTGACGTCAGCCCGGAATTTTGACAACCTTTTTTTTAGCCATCTGCCATATCCGCCCTTAAAATTTTCAACTTGAACGTCGGAGGGTCTCCCGTATACTTAAAAAAAAACGCGTAATTAAACTATGTCACTATGTGATGTAATCAACCACGGGTAGGATATAGGCCTCAGATGTATTGTTTTTCCAAATAACTGAAGCTAACTAAATTCCAATATTAGACATTTAAAAAAATTAAGTGAAACTTCCCGCTTCTATCTAAGGCTCGCCAAATCCCATTATTTGAAATTTGCTATATATATATCTAAACGCAATTTGATACATTGTAGACCTAAAAGTTTTAATCCATTTATCTTCATGCGATTAGGAAATGAATAAACCTCCTAAATTTACTAAATTTAGAAGAAACATGAAGTTGTAAGATTTGAATAAGATAGCTATAAAATATTTAATATCTAAGTTTAATGATAACAATACTAAATATGATTAGATTTTGTTCTCGAATTGGGTCAAATCTTTAATTTTTTTCATTCCATAATCTGTTGTCTATTAAATTAAATTTCATGATATTGATAAGAGTCAGTTAGCTCGAAATGAACATATGCAATTTTTAAAATAAATACAATTGTTTAAAAAAAGTTCTAACTCCTTTAGCACAGTGTTTCTTAAATTTGTAGAATCTAAAATGGTCAGAAATTTGGTGAGAGGCAACATACAGCTACAACTAGCACTTACCATATGATTCCATGCTGTAGTTTTCGTCACTTGTAGTGTTTGTTGGCTGAGCAAGCAGATAAGATTTTGTTTTCCCGTAGGAGGCGACTAGAACGTCTAGGCGTATATTCGTGAATTTGATAACATTATTTGTATTGAACATAAGTTATTTGTAGAGCTGGTATATCACCTTTTACCTAAACAACATGGAATCAATAGTGCGCTCAATTTAAATACTTCAGAACAATCGAACTTTTAGGTTAAAAATGAAAATATTTTTCCCCCACATTAGTGGCATTACTGAGTCATTATTCAGTTACTAAAATGGTTGTCTTCAGAAATAAAGGATTTTTTGCAATTTAGACGCAGCAGTGAATGTTGATTCACATTCGGGAAAGATGGCTACCGCATTTTATGACTATTAACATGTTAATCTTCCCCAGACTATTTATTCTACGCGAATTCCCCACCCCCCCCCCTTGAAATATATTTTTGGTTGGGAAGGTATCTACATTCTACAAATGATTTAATAATCTGGAAATGATCTCGATTTTGATAAGTAGCTGTGAGATGACCAACTGGTCATGAACATTTGATCCAGTTGGCAAGACGTCCCCTCTTGCCTTCATGATAGCCCTGAAGATGGCTTACAACCTAAGCCGAAACGTCGACTGATAACAGAAAAATACACTTTTTTTTAAATTTATTTTTTTTTCGGATCAACCTTGACCGATTCCAACAAACATTGTGGACTATTACTTGAATTTAACAGTATATTACTTGTTGTATGTTCACGTAGGCTTCGACGGTCGTCAGATGTATTTACCGTTTCATCTTCCGGGTTGGACCGTGTCAAGCTTTTGATATTTTCCGAGCTTTCGCACATCATGTGATGGCTTCTTCAGGGCTGAAAAGAGAATGAGAGTTGTAAAAGAGAGATTTAAAATAAAAAAATTAAAAACCAATGGGAAGGCAGGCTTCGCCCAAGAACCAGACCGCGCCGGGATTATACACCACCTGGTGTATAAAACATGGTAATTATATACCACCTGGATTTTTTAATCTCTCTTTTACAACTCTCATTCTCTTTTCAGCCCTGAAGAAGCTATCACATGATGTGCGAAAGCTCGGCAAATATCAAAAACTTGACACGGTCCAACCCGGAAGAAGAAACGGTAAATAC
>KZ807212.1:289878-335884 GCA_000696205.2 Oncopeltus fasciatus | reverse complement strand
TATATATATATATATATATATATATTTATATATCATGAATTCTCGCAGTTACGACTGGATGCTCACAGAATCAGAGTAGAAATATTGCCTTGCCACCCTGAGGAAAAGAAATGCCAGTTAAGGGCTAACAAGAAAATAGCACTCACATCTTGAAAAAGTCCCGGAACGTCACCGGATAATACGATCCGTTCCGGAAATTGAAGTGTACTAGAAATTCTTTTTGGACTAGGCATGATTTTCTGAGTTTTTCCTCCCTCCCCACAGCTCTTCGATATACACGGAGAGAATGAACTATCTATTTAAAAATAAATAAATTGCGGTCTGACATGTATCAGGTAAGCCACCAGGCTTAATTTTTGAAATTGTACGTAAATTATTTAAAATAATACTGCCGTAGGATATGAACATCAAGCCCTGACCGCTCGGGGTCTTTGCCTCCCACGAATAATACTGAAGGTACTATCGAACTCTTAAATTATTCACTTGCTTCATTGGCTGTCTCAATGGTAATCTAAGTATTTTAATACATTTCACTCTGTAAATCAAGATGTTCGCATTGTTACTATAACGTGACATTAATTACAGATTTACCGGGACCTAATTAAAGTAAGCTAAAAAAAAAAAAAAAAATGGTTCACCCAAGATTGTGTTTGTGTCTATGTAAGCGTTTTAGAGTCCACAATTTGTGAATACAAAACTAAACTTGATATTTATCAACCATAAAAATTTCTTCTTCTCTTAACTGTTCTTGGCATCCAATAAGAATATTTTTCAATTGACAACCTTAACAACGGATTTTAAATACCTTTAAATATTTAAAATTAAAATTTAGTGCATTATGCTTCATGAAATTATTTTATCTGATACGAATCTCCATTATAGAATAAGCATAAAATACTCAGAAGTATTAAGAAGTATTTTATGCTTTTTTGGTATTTTTTATTTATTCTAACTCCCTTGCATTTCTTGTATAAAATTTAACGTGGGATTAAATACAACAACTAAAATCATTATTAAAAAAAAATGTAGGAAAAAACGAGAGTCTAATAAATAGCTGACAATGTTAGCTCCTTCGAACATAAGACGAAATATTTGTCTTACTTGGGGGTTTAGACTCGGAGTAAAGTGCGGGGAATTTAATGAATTATCTGGCTAGTCCCAGTGGTGTAAATGGTAACATGCTAGCTCAGCAAGCAGGAGATCCAGGTTTGAGTCCAGGCCGAGACAGTAAGATTTTTTAATTCTATACCCTTGCATTTCTTGTATAAAATTTACCGTGGGATTACTAATATCAAATATTTCAAATATCAAATATTACCAATATTTGAAAAGTGATTCACTTAGTGTCGGAAGGATCTGCGTTCCACTACTTAGTTTTTTTTTTTTTTTTGTTTTTTGTTTTTTTGCTGTGTTAGCCTCCCTTGCAACCACTTAGGGTTATTGGAGGGAGGGGCTATCTACAGGTTGCCACCCCATTTTAAACACCCATGGCTCAGGACAAGCTTCCATTTATAAATAAAAGATTGACCTGGGCGGGATTTGAACCCGCGGCGTCAGGATTGCGAGACCCGTACAGATCCCCTAAGCTACCCTGGCGCCCCAAAACTTAGTTTTTAGATTAATTACTGTTAGCCTGTTAGACTGAAGGTTATTTAATAATTTTTTTTTTTATTTTGTGGGAATAATAACTAACATTGACCCTGAAGTCCAATTTAGTCCCTAAGCAATAATTACTTTTTTAATTTCTATATTTTTTTCTCCTTCTTTTGGTACCAACTAAAAAACCTAGGCTACAGTATCGACTGGAACATACATAAACGGCCTGCTGTTTTCCGAGTGAGCTCTAGTTTGTTTCCTTCTAGAGCATTTATTACTTTCTTACCACGGCCATTCTCTAAATAGTCTAGATCGCAAGTACCTCTGGAGCAAGGAATCACTGGGTTTTTCAAGAAAAAAGCAGAGTTGAAGAAAGAAATCGGGCGTTAATTCACGCGTCCTTCGCCGTATGCTTTGCAAAGGATTGCTTTGCCCCAGATTCCAACAACATACTCGTATAAGGGGCATTTACTGCATTCTGTAAACAAACCTCACCAATTTACAATAGTAACCTCTAACGACCCGAATTCAGATAACAGTACATTAACCAGGTATTTGTGTCCTTGAATACTGTATAGCAGCAATTAAATTAGCAATTTAATTCTTCCCTTTTCTTAGCAGGTTTCCAGGAGGGAAATAAAAAATTCACTTATGTACAATGAGTGCTTTCTTAAAATTTCAATGGATCTTTACCGACCCTTCGCCGGGGAAGCTAAAATATAGTCTGTTAAAAATTATATATATTTATGCGCTCTAGCGTAAAAATGTTTTAAATAATGAAAAAAAAAAAGTGTTTAAGCTTATTTTTGCTAGCCATTGGAATAGTTCGTTAATGGCTGAAAACAATCGAGGAGGAGGGGGTTAAAAGAATGACCAAAATTTAAATTATTAATATCCTCGTTATTTATGACGTAATGAAAAGTAATGTAAAACTAAATAGATGTGAAACGTTAATATTTATATACTAAATTATAATATGATATTTATTACCAAATGTTATCATTTAAATTATTTAACATTTAAAGAATGTGATTTCGAAAGTTGAGCTGGTTCTCATATTTTTCAAGTATATAACCTAAAATCGGTACTTAAGATTTTCATTGCAATACTAGGTACATTTTCGGATAAAATCAGTTAAGAAGAGGGATAAAATCGCTTTCAAAGGAATAACCAATTTAAAATTGTCATATCTGAAAATCTTTAGAGGTAGATGTTTCTTGTTGGGTTTATATCAAGGTTGATAAAAAAAAATTCCATTTTTAAAAATGGGTGTTTTTTAATTATCTTCCAATGTTTCAGCATACATTGTAAGCCATCTTCAGGGCTGCTGAAAAACCATATAATGAGAAAAACATAAAAATATTGAATTATTTACATTACTATTGCCGTAACTAAAAGTAATGTGACATCAAATGCTGTGGAAAAACAATAACAAATATGTAGAAAAATTCGCCACTCCAACCTTTCATGAAGCCGAGAATGTCACACGTATCTTTCATGAAGATGACGTCGTGTCACCTAGATTAAATGTTCATGACTGCGAGTGAGGTTGGGTTTGGAAATTAGGAGAAATTTTTAAGATGGACGACGTGGGTGGTGAAAAGATGGGGGGGGGGGGGGTATGAGATAGTAGGTACAAAGGAAGAGCGGTCGGAAAAAAGGTAGGACATCATTGCGATTAAGTATCTTTAAGGAACTGTGAGAAATGTTAGACAGGTTTATTTTGAAGGAGGGCTAATGGTTTTTCAGAATGTTGAAAATGTTTGAACAAGTTGAAGAAATTTGTTCTACTTCAGTTCTGTCGTTATCTGGATTGTTTTATAAGGAATGAACGGTTTCAGTTAAAAAGCATTTGTGTTCATAGAGTTCAGTGGAAAGAATGGTAATGTTATCAAAATCAAACGTGTGTACATCATGAGTGGCGTGTTTCGCGAGGGCAGTTTTCATTTGTTTTTTGTTTATTTTTATGTCATTTTTGTGATTGTTGATTCTACGGAAAATATGGTTTTTGGTTTACCCAATGTATGAACCGTAGCAATTAGGAGTGGAACAAGGAGTTTTTAGACAGCATTGGTTCTGTTTGAAAGTGGGATGGGTTCCAAAGACATTCAGGTAAATAGTCCTTGGTGTCTGCCTTTCCAACTTCCCTTTGAAAGCACCATTGTAACCTACCCTTGAAGTTTGCCAACAAACCCCCTCCTACCCCATTTCACCAGTTGTCTCTCAGTTTAGTTCTGCACTCTGAAATGTGACCATAAACCTCCCTAGGAAATCACTAACAGTATATATAAATTTGATTTATATTTTTTCATATTTGTATAGTTAAATTTTGAGTTAATTCCGTATATCATTTTCTCTGTCTGCCACATCTCTGCCAGCTCATTCCAATCTACACTTCTATAAGTGTAATAGTGAGTATTGTATTTAAGCTCTAATGATGACTTACAAGTTAAGTAACTTCGGCAATAATAATATAATTACCCAATAATTTTGAAGTAACTTGTTTTTCTGAATTAAAAACCCTGACTAACATAACATAATACTCAACGGCCAACCAACCTCCAACCATTGTATTTTAACAAAAGAAACCCTTGTTAGGGATAAAATTTACGAATTTAACTGCGACCATTGAGCGGTTCCGCACTTTTTTTTATAGTCAGTCTAGAAAAAAGTTTAATGGCCCTACATTATATGCTCATCGTTCTATCGGCTTATAACTTAAATTAAATTTCCTTATTTACTTTTACTTATGTACATTTTAATGAAACAAAAAGATCGGGAAACTTGTGTTTGATTATTAAAAAATTCTGAAAGAAAGTTTTTCTTACGATAGAACAATTAACTATTCATCATACTTTCTTTGATCTTATCGACTAGACACCAAAAGTGATAACCACAACAAGTTATATAGATTATATATATTTTATGTATGTATATATGAGTCTTTGCTCGTGTATCTATCAGTGAGTACGTGCGTTTATGTTTGTGTGAATTTGAGTCAGTCAGCCAATCTGCAAGTCACTCACTCAGCCAGCCAGCCAGCCAGCAAGTCAGTCAGTCGGTTAGCAAGTCACACATTCAGCCAGCCAGAACGTCAATCAGCCAGCCAGCCAACATGTCAGTCAGCCAGCCAGCAAGTCAGTCAGTCGGTCAGCAAGTCACTCACTCAGCCAGCCAGCCAGCAAGTCAGTCAGTCAGCCAGCAAGTCAGTCAGTCTGCCCTTCTGTTCAGATGTATACAATATTCTATGATATTTCAAAATGGATAATAGGAAAGAAGTTTAAGAATTTAATTTCGATTGTAGAGCACATTCTTTAAAGTTGTGTTTTATTTTCATAGATTTGTTTTTTTTTAAACCAAAAAAAACATTCTCAATACTTCTTGTTTAAGAATCTAAGAAAAATTTGAATGAAAAATGAATAAGGTAATAAAGATTTAAATAAGGTATCAATTAAAATTTTAAAAATTCAGTAGTTTTCTGATAACAATTTTTATAATTTTGCTCGAGAAGGAGTTTTATAGTTTAGCAAGTTTTTTACTTATCCATGTCTTGTATAAAAAAAAACTAAAAACGCAGGAGCTGCTTAAACTAAGATAGTTCCTCTAAAAATGAGTATTTTTGTTTTAAATTTCCATTTTATCTGACCCAACACAAATATTGAATAAATAGGTTCAATTGATCAATTTTGTTGTGAACTTCCGAAATATTTCTCTTATCAATGTACAAGTCTGTTTTATGTTTCATCATTTAACCTTATTACTAATAATCGAATAAAAGAGCGAATAAAAAGAAAAAGGGGGTTGGGATAGTCAACAAATTTGAAATACCCTGTATATACATTTTCATATATATTATTTTTGACATCACTCTTATTTTCGGGTATTTCGGAAACAAAATTTGGAATTTATTATTGGATTTATTTTTAAGTCTGATTTAAAAATAATAGGAGCAAATTTCTTTAAAGTGAAATTATGATCACATATACATTAGAATGCAACAAAATTATTATTATTATATTTATATTTGAAATACAATTTCACACATAATTTCTATAATAATTTTCTTTTGAAATATATTAAAGAATAAATTCCGAAGCTGATATATAAATATATATAATCTACATTATTATCCTTCATCTAACAGGATATTGCTGCAATTATTATCTCCACACAAAAAACGGGATACTTCATAGCTGAATACGATGAAATTGCAGGAAATGGAATAGTTGACATCTTATTGAATTTTATGACAGACCGTTGACGAACGCTTCCGATCATTGGAAATAGAGTCTCACTTTTCTAACTACTACTTGCAGACGCCCGAACGTCATTATTCCTAACGCTTTTTATTGGCTAGGATTTTCGGATCAAGTAGTAATGAATGCGAAGCACATAATGTAACAATAACACTAAATGATTAATTAATTAGTCACTTAAATATTGAAATTGAAGGCAATATTGATTAAGGTTAAGCTTTAATTGTTTGTTAAGGAAAATATTTTAACAGTTTAAAAGACATGGGGATGAAGGAAAATTATTTGATTATTTTTGCTAGTGAAAAATTCTATTTTTCTCTATTTTATGAATGTGTGCTTTCAAATTAAAAAAAAAAAAAAAAAATGACTCTCTATCGACATATTTGTTAGTGCCCAAGAGTGTAAACACTCGAGAGCATTTATGAGGAGAGGGAGTTTTTTGATTTAGCAAGTTTTTTACTTATCCATGTCTTGTATAAAAAAAATTAAAAACGCAGGAGCTGCTTAAACTAAGATAGTTCCTCTAAAAATGAGTATTTTTGTTTTAAATTTCCATTTTATCTGACCCAACACACATATTGAATAAATAGGTTCAATTGATCAATTTTGTTGTGTAACTTCCGAAATATTTCTTTTATCAATATCCAAGTCTGTTTTATGTTTCATCATTTAAAACTAAAAATTAGGCCCATTATATCGAGTGAATATTTTCCACTTGCATTCGGCATAGCAGTTGATCTCCAACCTATTTTGGTCTGGATTATCTAAATAAAAAAAAACTCAGCCCTTCGTTTTGCTTTTAAAAGCTGCATGTCAAATTATATAGATAAACTTGAAACTTGTGGCCTTTAGAGAGTTGATGGAGAGTCAGCCCGGTAGGCAGACTAGTCAAAGAATACAGACGAACACATATGTTAAGCTTTTCAATCATTCAATATTGATTCAGAGAATAATTGCTAATAGCTAAATACCCCATTTAGATTCATAATATTTAAATTTACCAGTCAGTACACACAGAAAGACAACAGGACAGACCAGAAATTTACTATTATTTATATCCATCTTGAATGAAACATGGTGAATCTGCTTAGATTACGAATCTCATGCGTGACGGAATTTTTTTAAATATTTGTGATGCATGTATGTGAACTGTCCCTGTGATGTTAATTTCTATGTGACACTTATTTTTGCAGGTAACTGACAGTTGTGGACTGGATTATTTTTACAAAAGACCTCAGAAAATAATAAATGTACATTAAATTGACCTTGAGATAATTAAATTATTATTTTTATAATTCGTGGCTCTTGCAATAAAATTTCAAACGTATGGTTGACTAAAAAGAAAGCTATTGATGGGTCTCTAATGTTCAAAACATATGTGGGATATTTATTAAATTTCCTATTTATATTTTTTTATCAATGATAGAACAATTAACTATTCATCATACTTTCTTTGATCTTATCGACTAGACACCAAAAGTGATAACCACAACAAGTTATATAGATTATATATATTTTATGTATGTATATATGAGTCTTTGCTCGTGTATCTATCAGTGAGTACGTGCGTTTATGTTTGTGTGAATTTGAGTCAGTCAGCCAATCTGCAAGTCACTCACTCAGCCAGCCAGCCAGCCAGCAAGTCAGTCAGTCGGTTAGCAAGTCACACATNGACATTAACATGACAATTTGCCATTGGGCAGCTTCTCCATCAAGTGAAGTACACGCTAAGTTCTTTCTTATTTTTCTGTTTTTTTTTTATATATATATTTTTTTTTAAGAGGGAGGCGAGGCCTGAAAATACTGATTGTTGTAGATGTGGCAGGTCGTGGAGGGCGCGACTAGCAGCTAGCAAAGCTTCCTCAAAACAAGAGCCCTTGCCCAAGAAGGGGATCCCCCACTCCTGGTGAAGGGGGCCGAGAGATATAAGCCATGGCTCAACAAGGAGATCCTCAGTCTCGCTCGAGGACAAGATCACTTCTCGTCAGCCGGCCTCAACAGTCACCATGTACAAACTCGTGAGTCCCCTCCATGTTTTAAATTTCCATTTTATCTGACCCAACACAAANCCAAGACTAATAATTTAGTACTTAGAGCTGTCTTGTAAAACTCTAAATCAATATATAACCTAACTAATGTAACCTACCCTCTATATCAATGTGACTTTAGACAATATAATAGTACTTTTAACCAATACAGATATTTTAATATATTGTAAACTAATTATAATGCATAAATAAATCTATGTACTAACACGATATATATATATATATAATTTATATATATATATATATATATATATATATATGGAAGTATTAATTCAAAGTATGTAATACTTCTCATTTCTAGTACTTCTGAAAATCTTCAGGAGTACTAGAAATGAGAAGGTAATCACCTTCTAAGGTTGAAATCACTCCAATTTAAATAAATGCATTGGAAACAACAACTTGGCCATTATTTAATACTTAATCATTAAATTTATTTCCATTTTCGTCAATATAGTTTATTAACTGAATTGTTATTTTTTCCCAAAATGAACTGAATGAAAGTAATTTAAGCAATCAATGAATGTTTTTTTCGTTTTTTTTAATCTTCAAGTTTCAGGTATTTTTTATTTACCTTAATTAGCTAATCAAATATCAATCGCAATTTAAAATACGACCTCAATTAACGTATTTTAATTATTAATTAATTCTATTGAATTCGCAGAACAGAATGAATTTAGTAGATATTTTTTAAAGAAATCAAGCTATTCTTGTAGGATAAATTACAAACACACCTAAATTTGTTATAGGTGTGTTTGTAATTTATAAAGAAAAAATTCTAAACTTTAAAATAAATTTTTCTAACCGTTCATAATAAAATTTATTTTAAAGGTTATAGTTTAGTCTATTACAAAAATTTGTGAGTGTGTGTGTCCGCAATTTGGCCTTCGTGAATTATGATAAAAATGCATACATTATTGTAGATGTATAGTTTTTTTTTTTCCTAAAAATTGTATTCTATATTCTCATACCTTATATTCTCCGTCTTCATTGGTTTCTGTACACCATCTCCCGTTGGCGAGCGCTTTCGGACATTGTCCATCTTCTGGCCGAATACATACGTTCACTGTCACGGTCTGTATTCAACTCAGTTCAACAAAGTTGAATATAGACCGTGACAGTGAACGTGTGTATTCGGCCAGAAGATGGACAATGTCCGAAAGCGCTCGCCAACGGGAGATGGTGTACAGAAACCTATGAAGACGGAGAATATAAGGTATGAGAGTTCTATATTCATTGGTGGTAGAAATAATAATAACCCTTTAGTATTCTATATTGTTGATGGGAAAAAATATATTAAGGAAGAGATTCCAGCTTCCTTTCAGCAGAAATTTATAACTAAATTTTGTATGAATTCAATTATTTTACTTCTTATCTAAACTAATTCGTCATATTTTGTGTTATCCACCGCAAGTAATTTGGATAATTTTGATTTACTGTATGAGCTAAAATTAAGAATATTGTCTGATTTAGTAATCTCTGAAATTGTAAATATTTAGCCATTCAATATTAAATATAAATGATACTAATACTATATCAATTATTAAATAAAAATTATTTGAACAAAATATATTTCCTATCAACCTATCAATTTTATTTAGCATAGTAAAAAGAGTACATTACGGAAGAAAAAAGATTACTATTATATTTATCCATACCTGAATTTACATATGGAATGATGTAATAAACAATAATTATAATTAGAAACAAACAAATATGACTATATAAACAAATAAAAATACTAAACTTTATAACAATAACATATTAAATGTAATAACATATAACAAATATTTTATCATACAAAACTTTACTGAAATGTACAAAACTTGTTTATATAGACAAATTAGTATTTATTCAATATTAGATATATGATTATAGTTACCTTTAACATTTATATATTCTTAATTATCCTCCACAATCATCTAAGAAGGTATTCATACAACACATATTAATAAAATAACTCCCTTCCAGGATTTTCTTCTACAAAAAAAAAGAACTTCTTTCAAGAAAAATTAGCAAAATTTTCTTCGTATATTACTTTTTTTTAATCCAATTTTTAAAACTCATTAACAATGATCGCCCTCATAGCACATAGTTCTACAAAATGCAGCTCTCTACAAACTGTTAATTCTTTTATATGGTATTCATTTTAAAAATAATAGCTACATAGGATAGAAATACTTTTTTAACATATTTTTTATTATAAACGAATTTTTCGTCTAAAAATCTAAAGTGCCTTACACACAGCCTTCTTTACTCCTCATCCAAAGATTACGAGTTCAATGAACACAGAGTAGAAATAATTTTTTTCTATCTTTGCTCCTGTTTTTGATGACTCAAGATTTACTGGTATGCTTCAAGGGTACACCGAGATCTAATTGAATAAATAATTCCCTTTTAACCATTTAGGGTGAAGAGGAGAGCGGTTGTACATATACTATTTTACTGTTAATTTTTCAAATTTGAACTTATTCCCTAAGGTCATAAATAGGACTATACTTTTCTTGAATTTTTTAAACATTTATTGTGAGATATATCATCTACGTTCTTACATTAAATACAACTAATAATAATACAGCATAATATATAAATAATAAATATAAACCCTCAGATTAATGATTTACTGGGAAAAAATTGAATTTTCCATTCATACATTCCTCTATATAATTCTACCCCTACTTCTTGTCTAAAAACTGTTCAAATCTTTTCATAACACATTAGATTTATAAATCAAAATGTTAACGAGAAATTTACTAGTTCAGAAATTATTTCAAGCTACATAAAGATTTACTTTAAGTAGCTTGAAATAATAAATAAAAGTTATAAATAAAAATATTTTTCACAGCTAAACTACCACTTCATTTGATTGCTTATTCCAACTTATCATTCTCATAAAAAGCTTTATTTTATAGTTTAAAAAATAATAAACCCTGTAATTTTTTTACAGTAATACGATATTAAACATCAAATATCATCCCCAAAACTATCTAATATCTTTCGTCTTTATAATCAAAATTATCCTTCGACCCGTCTGGTAATCTGCTCAAGCTGTTGACTTTTCCAAACTTTTAGTCAGGACATATTCTATTTTTAATGCGAAATAGCTCAAATACAGTGCCCATCGTCGTATTCTACAATTACTTGTCCCTGGTACATCTTTATGGTATCCATAAGTTGTTAACAAAGGTCTATTTTCAGTCTGCAACAAGAATTCTTGACATCATACATATAATCGAAATTTTTTTTAAAGCAAATATAATAGCAAATGCTTTTCGTTCAATATGTAAATAGTTTTTTTTCGACAACTGTTAGTGATTTCGATGCATAAAATGCGATTTCGATGCATGAAAAGGTTAAAAATAGTCCACTCTCATCCCATAGACGATGCGTCTGCTGCCACAATATTTTTGTGGACGATGGAAACAATTTTTGTCAGTCGATCATGCGTGATAATGGACCAACGTTCGCATCATATTTATTTGAAAAGTTTTGCAATTTGAAATGCAACATTTGACATCGCCTACCTACCACGCAGCTTCGAAAGGCCAGGTAGAAAAAAAAGTTGCGTCTATGAAGCCATCTTTAAAGAACATGCTGGATGATTCTCTCAACGATTTTCTGTTACGCTAAAGAACTACTCGACACAACAGCACAGGTTTATAACCATCTGAGCTGTTCATGGAGAGGAAGTTGAGGATGGAGCCGGGTGTTGTATGTGACAAAACACCCTTCAAAGATATAGGAAGAGAGTGGGAAGAAGACCTAAGGACGGTATTTTCGACCTAAGGACCAAGTCTTCGTAGAGACATGGATTCTGTGAAGGATATGTTGGATGCAAGGAACGAATAGCAGAAGACTTGGAAGAAATTTAGTGTAGATGAGTGTAGATATTAAGGAGGACGCAAATTAAAGAAACATCCAGACCAACTGAGGACAGAGAAAATGTCAACTTACAGGAGTGAAGTGTTGTGTATTAAGATCTAAAGAAAAGAGATATATATTTTGATTTATTTTGGTACTTAGAGGTTATTCTTAAGTTTGTATTAGGATCTAAATAGACGAAACATATATTTTTTTATTACAGATAAGAAAGGTTCTAGTTTTTGAATGAGCTTGTTTTAAAGAGTAAATGTTTAGTAAAATATTAAATTAAATTAAATATTAAATATAAAACCTATAACATTATATGTATATATAGAACATATAAAAATATGTGTATAATATAATTTTGTAACTTTATGTTTTATAACATTTTCATGAAAAACACTTTTCATGGAAGAAATTTAGAAATGTATGTACGATGGGTGAGCTATTTTTTCCCCCTCTCTTTTTTTCTCCCCACTTTATTGCTCATGTTTACACTTATTGTTCTCTCTGTTATGTAAATCAAATTACGTCATTTTCTCTTATTTACATCCATCTTTAATAAGACATGGGAATTCTGGTTAGATTACGCAGCACCCGTTTTCTATTTTCATTTTAAAATATAATTTATTTGCATCCTTGCATAGCTGATAACTGTTAAAATATAAATGTGAGGAGGTAATTTTTTTACTCTCGAAAAATCAATTTTTTTAATGGAAGAAAATGTAAATATGTAAAGTTTGATCGCCCGTACCGAGTCTGATGTGAATATATTTTTTTTTTAATAAACCTTTATTTATTACATTCTGTTACTTAACATATTGTAATTTGATGACTTAAAATAAATGTACATGTATAAAAATAATATAAATAAAATAAAAGAAAGAAAAAATATAATGAAATAAAAATAAAATTAGCAATAAATAAATAAATGGTCATCACTGTGCAGTGAGAAGGGGCCCATCGACCCCACTCCCAATTTATTTTTCTAGACAAAATTGTTTAAATTAAGATATTTTGAGCCTTGAAGAGTTAATTTTCAATTTTACATTGTTCCAAAGATTTTTTATATATTTCTTTACTTTATTTTATTTATTAATGTAATTTTATTTAGAAANTAAAATAAAAATAAAATCAACATTAAAACAAATAAATAAATGGTCATCACTGTGCAGGGAGAAGGGGCCCATCGACCCCAATCCCAATAAGTTTAGGCATTAAGGCCCAGGAGGTCGCGAGGCCATCTCCGTTTTAGTCGCCGGGGAGGATTGGAGTCCGACGACAGGGATTGGGCATATAGATTGGGATGAAATTTGGATGTGAAAATTAACAATACTTTTATACTATAGAGTTGTATCAACTTGAAAAGTCCATACTTCGCACAAAATTATTTTATAACACAGCTGAGCGCTTTCGGTATACACGATCTCATGATCAGAGCTCGGGAATCTCCCAGTTTAGGTGTAAGAGGGAGAGAGAGTGAGAGTGATGGAGACTGAGTTTCTCTCGTTCATCTTGACTTGGAGATTCCTGAGCTCCAATGATGTAGATCCAGAAAACGCTCAGCTGTGTAACATAGTTTGTATTATGTGCGAAGAATGAACTTTTCAGTTTGATATAACCATTTATTATTAAAACTAGGCCCCGGTGTAAAGAAGAGCTGACAATGTACTTTTTTTTTTTTTTTTTTTAACAACAATCTTTATATTCAATTTTAGAACAAGACCAACTGTTTTGTTGGTCTTTCAGAGCTGTTTTAAAATCAAAAACAGGTCAGTGAGGCTTACATCAACAGCTTATGAAAATTATGCAATATTAAACCGGTACATGGGACTGCAGTTTTTTTCGTTGAAAAACGATTAAACTTTGTGGAAAAAAACCTGAAAGTAATCGATATATGTATGCAAGTTGAACAGAGAGCAATTCACAATATTTCCTTACATAAAACTACAAATAATATTCCTTAAATTGATGCGCGATCTAAAATTTAATAAAATATTACTTATAATTTAAATTTTCAAATTACAATCAAATTAATTATTTTGCGGAAGAAATTAGTCAGAGTTTCGGCTAGAATCAGAAAAACAAAATACTCCAAAAATATTGGGTAATTGTATATTTAACTTGTAATTCATCGCTAGGGCGATAATGATGTAAAGAGAGATCATTGAGGGAGGTTTATGGTCACCTCTTAGAGAGCAAAACTAATCTTGGACCAGACTTGTAAGTCATGAACATTTGATGCAGGTGACAACACATCCCCTCTCGGGTAGAAAAAATACTCTTTTTCTAAATTGTATTTCTTTGGATTAACCTTGAACGAACTCCAACAAGTTATCTGCTTTAAAAATTTAATTTTTAGTTCCCATTATTAGGAGTGGAGGTCAACCTGAAACTCGACTCTTAATAATAAATTTCTTCTAGCAGTCATAATTTGAATTTAGAGGCATCTGGTATGTAGTGTATTGGAAAAATTATGTTATAAATAAAATAAAAAATGAAAGAGGAAAGCTAAAACTCAAGATTTTATTTAGGGGATTAATTAACTCTCAGGCAGGTGTAATTCCCATTTAAACGGAACAAAAATTAATATATAAAATTCATTGAAATTATTTTCTGAAAGTCTGAAAAATTGTATTATTAAAAGGTAAGCTTAAAATGCTCACTAAAGTTTAAGTGGCTGTAATTTTTGTTTTCAACGTAAGTTATTTATAATAAATATCTTGATGCATTATCAATTTTATATCTTCAATTAAATGTATATTGTTATTGTTTATTGATGTTATTTTGAAACATCAGATAACTCTAAATAACAACAAAGACCTGGGAGTTATAGAAAATATATACGCTCGCAGAGGTGCATCTTGTCATGATAGGTCACTTGGTAGATCATGTGGGATTTTGTTCCTATATTCTGTACCCAAAAACCTGATAAGATTGACTCAATTTTTAAGGTCGACGACATAGATGCACCATGATCCTTGATTTTGATCAATTAATTTTATATACTTTTTGTTCAACAGGGTTGGAAATACACACAAACAATTTACAATTATAAATGATTATTAATTAAAAAATCAATTAAACTATGTTACATTTACTATTTGTCATACATAACACATTTTATATTATATAGTGTATGTGTTTCATTACATATTTTTTATTTATATAGTGTTATTTTTTATAAATTTCAGTTGACTTACCAAGACTAATAATTTAGTACTTAGAGCTGTCTTGTAAAACTCTAAATCAATATATAACCTAACTAATGTAACCTACCCTCTATATCAATGTGACTTTAGACAATATAATAGTACTTTTAACCAATACAGATATTTTAATATATTGTAAACTAATTATAATGCATAAATAAATCTATGTACTAACACGATATATATATATATATAATTTTAAATTCAATTAATTGAGAATCGTTCTCACATATCACTAATATACGTATCGTTAATGTGATTGACTCGCATGAAACGATTATGGGTTAAAATCGTGTTTGCTACCCCTTTCTCAGAAATTCCCTCGGAAAAAGACCCCAATAGACCCCAATAAATGGTCCAAACTGTGGTAAAATAATTTTTTAAATATTGAAAAAGACTGATATAGTTATCTAAAAAATTGGCCTTGAAATTTTTTATTGACAAGATCGACAGATAAAATGCAAGGAAGTTAGGCCTGATTGTCACACCTGTTATTAAAAAAAAAAGTGTATCAGGTGTTAAGGTTCGTTGGAAACATATTACACCTTGATATTAATGTATGAATTCGTATTATATAAAGATGGAGATATGAAGTACGATTTCTGTGAGTAGATATAAACTCTCTATGACCAAATCCGAAGATCATATCAGGAGATTTCAGTTCAAAATGAAAAGGGAGTCACATTATTGCCCTACTATGGAAAGCCAACTCCAATAAAAGATTAAGTGTTTGGAATGTGGAATGACCACTTCAAGAACCTTCGGACCAGGAGAAAAATGAGCGGAGATGACATTATGGACCTGGCGGAAGATCTGGAACAAGATTCGGTGGATGAACCGGACTTTTCGAACTTAAAATGGCAGTATCGAAGGTATAGTCTCTAAAGCCCCCTGGTATAGATAGATTGGTAAGAGAGCTATTCAAAAGTGGAGAAGAGCAAAAACATAGCCATAACTCACTACTTAGTGTCCAAGATATGAAGATTTAAAAAAGATACTCGAAAGGTGGAATGTAAGTCTCATCTTGCCAATTTTAAAGTAGAGTCCCAAAACAAAATTCAAAAATTTCCTTAGTTTTTTTCCCAATCTCGTAAAATATCCTGATGTAAATTGTGCAAAGCAGAATGAATCTTTACCATTGAAAAACCGCGGGCTTTATCAGCTAGGATTTAGAGTCGAATATTTCTTCTATAGAAGTACTTGTAGGAATTGGAAATAAATCAGGACGTAGACTTATAGAGGGCTTCGATGTATACTATGACTATACAAACAAAAAAGTGCTTTGTTGGTTGTTTTAGTTTGATTCATTAGTGCGACTGACACGTTTGATTTGTTTTCGGCGTGTGTAAGTCTGGTCATTATACTGGGAGGTAATGCAGAAGAATTCGATGTTAAATCAGGCTTAACAAGACGATCTCTCACACAGGAACAAGCGATAAGAGGATTAATCAAGGTGGGTCGGCAGATTTGAAGAATGTATGATTATTTAGAATATACTGTTCATCTAACAGCAGTAAACAATAGACAAGGAAACATGCAGAGATAGCCAGTGCCTCACTAACAGCAGCAGAATCCATCAACATACAATTCGGTACAGATTAAAAGAGTAAACTGTGAACTATTTATGGAAGAATACTTAAATGTAGGAAAAATCCAGGAAACCTTCTCTAAAGTAGATTACTTCAAATTCCTCGGTTCTATGATAACCTCTGCTATGAACAACTTCGTAAGGTCGATCGAAGATCGATAGTGCAAAATTGAGCCTTCTACGCAGTTGTCCATATTCTCATTTCAAGAAAAATCTCCAAGACGTTGAAATGTGGAGAACAAAATATAAATTAAAACTGTAGTATTGTACGGCTGTGAATAATTGTGAGCCTTGATAAAATCCCTTAAATGGAAAAATCGACTTCAAAATTTGAGGGTGAAGTCCTCTGAATAACATTGAGTTCCAAGTGTTTTGGAAACTTAGGGCTATTGAGGTGGAATACAACAGAACTAGTGCATGAAACAAAGCAGTAGATTGCGCGCTATGAAAACAAAAGAGGTTTCGATGAGCAGGACATGTGGCTAGAAGCAACCTATCTGGTTGCACAGATAGACCAAGAACGAGATGGAATGAAGAAAGACGCTAAGAATGAATGACATCGTTCTTCATGATAGAGATAGCTTGATCAGGTGGGTTAAGATCCACTAGGTTGGTGAAGCCATTCGAAAATAGGAAAGTAATTGTGTGTTATTATTAGATGATTTTAGTTGGAGTTCCTTTTGAATATACAACAATTGTGTGTGTGTGTGATTGGTTGGCTTTTTTATATTATTAGGACTGAAAATAAGTTTTATATTTCGTACTTATTGAATTTAGAATTTCGTTTAAATTAAAACAATAATTGGCACACTCCATAAAGAGATATAATCAATTTTGTCCGTTCATATAGATTAGTTAAAGCTTAAAGTTCATATTTATTTAAATTTAACTTCTGTATAATCACATTTGAGAATATAATTATGTGCCATATACTATTGATTTTATAATTTTATGACCTACTATGTACGAATATGATGATAGAAATACCGCGAAAAAATTAAGCTGTGATGTAAGAACACTTATGGACGACATTCAGAAAAGTTAAAAATATTTTATAGACAGCTTACTGCAGAATATCACTTCGGAAGGTTTAGGCAATCAATTCTAAAATAATATAGGATTGGGGATTGGTTAACTGAAATAACAATTGCGAGTATAAAATATGTTATTCATTCCGAGAATATTTACTTTAGAGTTTTGATTAATGATAAGAAAAATACTGATTAATTACATAGAGCAATTAGAACAATAAATTACATAGAACAATTAACTTTGAAAAATTGAAAAATTAAAAGTGGATGTTTATCTGATTCGAAAATTTTACGATTTAAGACCTAAGAGCAGTAATTGATTGTTTTACAAACTGGAATTGGACATATCAATTTTAAATGAAAACAGAGAGACTGAGTGGAGGTTTACCTGAGCCGTAAATTTTAATTTCACGGCTTAGAATCTGTAATTGATTTTATTTCTCAATGAAATTTGGCTAATGCTAATAAAGGCTGAGTTCGTAATCGAACGAATCCAGGAGGTTTACATGAAAAGTTTAAATACAAATATTTATCAATTAAGATGCTATTAATTTGTTTAATTTACGCAGATACAAGAAATTTTTCATTTACATGTTGTTTCAATTATTTCATTGAAGACCAAACTTTTCACGTTGAAAAATAATTATTTACGAATAAATTATATAAAACATGATTCCGTTTATCTGAAACTATTTTGGACTCTAATTGTAAAAGATATATTTCTAAACATAGCTTGAAGCCTTTGTGACGTTTTACTTCAATGCCATCTCTGGCTTGTAAGATCATAATAAACCTATCTTCTCTCATCTAAGTCTATCTTTAAGGAAGTATGCCTCAGTTTTCGCTGATCCTGTGTTTACTGTCTTCTACGTCTGATATCATGATACGAGAAAAAAACTTTCCTAAGGCTGTAATTGAGAACATACATAATTTTTGAAATTCTAGAATATTTAGTTCTGACCGAAGCTTTAATCCGAATATTTATTTAAAAGCATGCTTTGATTAGGAAATTAAGCCCAGGGATATTAAACTTACCATTCCTACTTTTACTTTTTATATACACTCAGTGGTAAATGAACTGTTAATATCTAATCATATTCTACATTTGAAAGTGTACTACTTTTTATAAGTTGATTAACAGGTTACATATATCTTATATAATATATACATGAAATTTACTCTCTTCTTAAAATGCAAAATAAATATTTGCGTAAAATGTCTCCCCATATTCCAATTACTAACAAAATTTTTTTTTGTAAGTTTCTTTGATAGATAACTAACTACATAAACATTCCCAATTTATCAGAATCTAATCTGATTCCAAATTATTAATGGTCAGTCTGTCAAAATGAACTATTGACATATATTTCATATAAAAACATTTAAAGTAATAAATTATTTTACGTAGTTTTTGCACTTAAGTAAATGTAATTTTATTAGAAATGCCAAATTAATATTAGCAAAGGGTAGCACTACAAATGAAATTTCGTAAATATCGTGTGAAATTCTCACTTTTGAATTAATTATAAATTAATATAAACGAATTTTACTTTGAAAATGTTTCATTCAATTTATATTATAATGTTCGCTAACGCTCTTGTCTTATTAGATTTAATTTGTTTTTACTGATGTCCTTCGTATAATAAATTAAAGGAAGAGACATTTTTATGATTTTCTGAAGCCATCTCAAAGAAGAAACCTTCATGGCAAAACTTCAAACATTAAAAAATGTTCAAAGTTTGCCATGGAGGTTTCTTCTATGGGATGGCTTTAGTAAATCATTAAAATCTCTCTCACAGAAGAATAATTAAAAAAAAAAAAAATGAGTATTTTTGAAAAAGAGAGTTTGTTGACCGTAGATATTATTCTAAGATGATTTTAGTTGGGGTTCGGTCGAGGTAGATCCAAAAAACACAAATTAAAAAATGTATCTTTTTAATGAAGGATTATCTGCCAACGTCTCCGTCTCAATAAACCTGTCAAAACATTTTTCTCAGTTCCAAAGTCACTTATTCCCAATAATACCCTTCCCTTTTTTTCCTTTGTCCTTTTACTGCCCTCTCTGTAACAGGCCGCTTTCCATTTACACCTTCCGCCTGCCTTGTACCTGCTACCCCCACTCCCCTTTCTTCTTCATAACTCAAAACAAATTCATAATGTTTAGTCATGGAAATGTGAACCTAGGGACAGGACGTCCTCTCTCATCTTCATGATAGGTAGGTGTGGCAAATTACTGCTTTAATGATATTTCAATTTTTTTTTTCTTGTCAATAAGTTGTTTGTTTGCATGTTTTTTTCAAATTGGTTCTTTTTTTTTCAATATTGTTTTCATAAACTTTTAATTGTCTTACATAGCTTTCTACTTTCATACTCTTGATATCACATTATATTATAATTCTCTATTATACTAATTTCAAATATTACTGTATTCTCATGACATTGTATTTCTACAGCCCTGAAGATGGCTTACAATGTANATTTACTCCAGGGATTTTCCTGCAAGACTAACCGTGAGACGTTTTCCTGTAAGGATAGGATGGAACTAAATCTAGTGCCTCATCACGGCTCAATGTTATTCGGCCGATACTACGGTGAACTAATTGCGTCAACAACTGGAATTAATTTTCCTTCTCCATATTTTTACTTTTTACTTTATTTAAAATACTACTTTTGAGTTAGACTCTATGACTAAAAATAAAAATAAGTATTGTGCTGAGGTTTACAGCAACTGAGAAAAGCTTTTCATTGTTGTCACCAGAGGTAACCTTTTCTACGATTAATAAGTGGGTGAGACAATTAAGAATAATAATTTACAAAATATATTTTATTTTATGTTCTTAAGGTTAAGAAACTCATTTCCTGAGCAAAAGGTCCAGGTTCAAAGTTCACAGTTAATTTTTCTTTTTCTGCATTTGCACCCACCAGTAATTGTGTTACATTCTTCATTGCTTAGAAAGGACATTTTGCTTACCACACACCTGTTCTAGTGAGTCGTGAATGAGCACTATTTTAATATGAGCCTCTATGACCCATTGCGGGACTCATAATTATGTTCAAGTAAAGATTATTAGTTCCAGTGTCGACTGGGGATAACTCAAGCCTTTTCTTGATGTTTTGCAGGTCGCTATACTCTGTTCGCTGTTGTGCTTGCTGTGTGGAACGGTGACCGGAGGCTTCATAGCAGCTCCCCTTACCCACGGACCCGCCCTGGCGCTGTCCCCCTACCACGGACCTGTGGCCTCGTCGTATTCCAACACGGTTCGAGTTGTCCACGGTTCGGTGCCAATAGTCCGCCCTGTCGCCGTCCATGCAGTGGCCCATGCGCCAGTAGTGGCCATCGCACACGAGCCAGCACTCTCCATCCACGACTTCCACTGAGACGTGCGGCTCCTGTCCGTGGACAGCTCACCTGCCTTCTGACCGGCCGACCCCGCCGTGAGGAATCGCTTCATCTCAATTTTGTACCAAATTATTTATTCCTAATTAATGTTTCTAATAAAATAAATATTTTTTAGCTCTTACTGGTTTTGAATAATAAATATCCTTTCACCTTAGTTCGGGATCATGCAAGAATTGTGGCGGAGTCTCCCGTAAAACTTCTAAGGGTCAATGCACCGAGTAGAACATTAAATAAAATATTCTTTGAAGGAAAACTAAATTTAATGCAAATTAAAAACTGAAAAATACGCACAGCTGGTTTTTTTCTTTCTGTGCGTCTATTTGTAATGAGGCAGAGAGGATTTCCTTTGACCTCCTATATATATATATACTCCCACTTTACTTCAGTCTTAAAATATTGCATATAAATATTTAGATCTTAAATCTCCATTTCTCAACAAGAAAAAACATAGAAAAATCCTGTGATATTTACTGGTTTGAAATAGACTCTCCTACATTTATTTTTATATTTTATTTGCTTAGTTTCTTAGTTATTTTATGTTTTCCTATTCTACAGTAGTTTAAAAAAAATTTTAAAAGGCCTTCTTGTGTAATAAGTAAGTTGACGAATTGGGTGAACAAAAAGAGAAGTAGATAAATCCTGTACCTTGATAATTACTGGGTTGCCATAGACTCTCCTACATTTATTTTTGTATGTTATACTAAGCAAATTTATTTGCTTTGTCAGGAACATCCTAAATAATATACCTAAATAGAATATCATTTTCTGTAATATACATTGTCCCTTATAAGTTTGTAAGCCCTATTATTCTTTAAAAATTAAGCAGTATTTTTATCTTTACTTTTGTAAATCTTTGTATTAGTTTCATATAAATATCATTATTTTGATGAGATTTAAGACATGCTTCATGAAGAATAGATATGAATAAGAATAAAAGACTATATTTTTAAAGTCAAAAAGGTCAATAAAGAAAAAAAAAGTTAATACACTGAGGCTGGCTCTAGACCTAACGGGAGGGGAGAGGTGGAAAGTGTTTCATATAAATTTAAATAATCTACCATAAATTTAAAGAACATACATGTTTGAGCAATTCATTTTACACCAAACAATACCTAAAAACTTTTTTCCTATTACTTACAAAAAGGTAGGAATTAAGGATTGCCACTTTTAGTTTTCCAAACTAATCCTCCCCCCTCCGCCATTTCTCTACCGATCTGATTGATTAACTATCTCATCCTATTGTTTACAAATAGAAGCTCAGTTTAGCTATCTTATATTAAAAATTGTTTCACATGTTTTTTACACAAAAAAGCCACTTTTTCAACGCCTCTTCATGGTAACTTTAACTTTTAAGTGAACTGTAAAATCTTACAACCATTATGTAGTAAAAGTTGGAATTCTCTTTATTTATTTTTTCTAATGCTACAAGGAAGGCATTATTTCCCTATAAAATAATTTAAAAGATTTGTTTTTTTAAGTAATACTTCAAAAGCCTCAACACATTTTAATGATTCTCATTTGATAGTTTCCATTTTCCTAAGTAATACTTCAAAAGCCTCAACACATTTCAATTTTTCTCATTCACATTGGTAGTTTCCACTTTCCTAAGTAATACTTCAAAAGCCTCAACACATTTTAATTTTTCTCATTCACATTGGTAGTTTCCACTTTCCTAAGTAATACTTCAAAAGCCTCAACACATTTTAATTTTTCTCATTCACATTGGTAGTTTCCACTTTCCTAAGTAATACTTCAAAAGCCTCAACACATTTTAATTTTTCTCATTCACATTGGTAGTTTCCACTTTCCTAAGTAATACTTCAAAAGCCTCAACACATTTTAATTTTTCTCATTCACATTGGTAGTTTCCACTTTCCTAAGTAATACTTCAAAAGCCTCAACACATTTTAATTTTTCTCATTCACATTGGTAGTTTCCACTTTCCTAAGTAATACTTCAAAAGCCTCAACACATTTTAATTTTTCTCATTCACATTGGTAGTTTCCACTTTCCTAAGTAATACTTCAAAAGCCTCAACACATTTTAATTTTTCTCATTCACATTGGTAGTTTCCACTTTCCTAAGTAATACTTCAAAAGCCTCAACACATTTTAATTTTTCTCATTCACATTGGTAGTTTCCACTTTCCTAAGTAATACTTCAAAAGCCTCAACACATTTTAATTTTTCTCATTCACATTGGTAGTTTCCACTTTCCTAAGTAATACTTCAAAAGCCTCAACACATTTTAATTTTTCTCATTCACATTGGTAGTTTCCACTTTCCTAAGTAATACTTCAAAAGCCTCAACACATTTTAATTTTTCTCATTCACATTGGTAGTTTCCACTTTCCTAAGTAATACTTCAAAAGCCTCAACACATTTTAATTTTTCTCATTCACATTGGTAGTTTCCACTTTCCTAAGTAATACTTCAAAAGCCTCAACACATTTTAATTTTTCTCATTCACATTGGTAGTTTCCACTTTCCTAAGTAATACTTCAAAAGCCTCAACACATTTTAATTTTTCTCATTCACATTGGTAGTTTCCACTTTCCTAAGTAATACTTCAAAAGCCTCAACACATTTTAATTTTTCTCATTCACATTGGTAGTTTCCACTTTCCTAAGTAATACTTCAAAAGCCTCAACACATTTTAATTTTTCTCATTCACATTGGTAGTTTCCACTTTCCTAAGTAATACTTCAAAAGCCTCAACACATTTTAATTTTTCTCATTCACATTGGTAGTTTCCACTTTCCTAAGTAATACNGACGATATATATATATATATATATGCGAGTTACTGTGTGTATTTAAGTTCGAATTAATGTTTAGGAATAAATTAATAATATAAAAATAGCAAAGAACTATTCATTCTAAAAAAGAGCCATGCCATAAAAGAGATCATGTCATTTCCCTTGAAGGTGATTTGGCATTCTTAAGGTCTGGAAATGAATCTTCAAATTTACTCCAGGGATTTTCCTGCAAGACTAACCGTGAGACGTTTTCCTGTAAGGCTAGGATGGAACTAAATCTAGTGCCTCATCACGGCTCAATGTTATTCGGCCGATACTACGGTGAACTAATTGCGTCAACAACTGGAATTAATTTTCCTTCTCCATATTTTTACTTTTTACTTTATTTAAAATACTACTTTTGAGTTAGACTCTATGACTAAAAATAAAAATAAGTATTGTGCTGAGGTTTACAGCAACTGAGAAAAGCTTTTCATTGTTGTCACCAGAGGTAACCTTTTCTACGATTAATAAGTGGGTGAGACAATTAAGAATAATAATTTACAAAATATATTTTATTTTATGTTCTTAAGGTTAAGAAACTCATTTCCTGAGCAAAAGGTCCAGGTTCAAAGTTCACAGTTAATTTTTCTTTTTCTGCATTTGCACCCACCAGTAATTGTGTTACATTCTTCATTGCTTAGAAAGGACATTTTGCTTACCACACACCTGTTCTAGTGAGTCGTGAATGAGCACTATTTTAATATGAGCCTCTATGACCCATTGCGGGACTCATAATTATGTTCAAGTAAAGATTATTAGTTCCAGTGTCGACTGGGGATAACTCAAGCCTTTTCTTGATGTTTTGCAGGTCGCTATACTCTGTTCGCTGTTGTGCTTGCTGTGTGGAACGGTGACCGGAGGCTTCATAGCAGCTCCCCTTACCCACGGACCCGCCCTGGCGCTGTCCCCCTACCACGGACCTGTGGCCTCGTCGTATTCCAACACGGTTCGAGTTGTCCACGGTTCGGTGCCAATAGTCCGCCCTGTCGCCGTCCATGCAGTGGCCCATGCGCCAGTAGTGGCCATCGCACACGAGCCAGCACTCTCCATCCACGACTTCCACTGAGACGTGCGGCTCCTGTCCGTGGACAGCTCACCTGCCTTCTGACCGGCCGACCCCGCCGTGAGGAATCGCTTCATCTCAATTTTGTACCAAATTATTTATTCCTAATTAATGTTTCTAATAAAATAAATATTTTTTAGCTCTTACTGGTTTTGAATAATAAATATCCTTTCACCTTAGTTCGGGATCATGCAAGAATTGTGGCGGAGTCTCCCGTAAAACTTCTAAGGGTCAATGCACCGAGTAGAACATTAAATAAAATATTCTTTGAAGGAAAACTAAATTTAATGCAAATTAAAAACTGAAAAATACGCACAGCTGGTTTTTTTCTTTCTGTGCGTCTATTTGTAATGAGGCAGAGAGGATTTCCTTTGACCTCCTAGGGAACAAGCAACAATTATTTGGGAATCATTCTTCATTATTAGAAAAAAAAAAAACCAAGGCGGTCAGAATGGTGTACTGATTACACGCCTTCTTTAATGTGACATGAGTAAAAAAGAAAGAAAGAAAAATAAATTTTATTCTGGGACATAAGCCCCCTTGAATAACACTAAGGTCACAGCTGACAGTATAGCTGATTCTGACCTAGTTGCCACAATAAAAATAAGAAGTATAAGTAAAGAATAGGCTAATAATATAAAATATTTTGAACATAACTATGATAATATTTACAAGTACAGAAATAAAACAAATAAATAATAAATAAAAAAAATAAAAATATAGGTACAAAAAGAAAATGAGTGCTACACAAGAAAAAACAATGAAAATCAAAACTAATAGAATAACTATTAATCATGATAAAAATAAAAATTAAACAAGATGCAGTTCAGCAGTTCCTGATACCCAATTGTACATGAGTCGAGAATAAATGCATACATAACATATATTTCCTTCCTAGGCCTATATGGCCTATTGTTTATAAGTGGTATATTTGGTTTTTGCGTAATATATGATCATTTGGGTGGAATAATATCTAATATCAAAGATTCAAACATCAATTCACTTTTTCCTTCCAAAAGTTGCTAAATGTAAAGAATATTTTTAGATGAACATCTGATTTATTTTTTTCTCTCCTTCTGCTTTTAAATTATTCATGCCCTTCCAATATCTGTCCATTTTCTTGAAAAATAAACCTAGTTGGCTAGGTGAAGCCTAAGCCAAAATTACGTCAAAATCGGATTAGCCAACTTAATAGGCCTAAGAGTGAATATTAAGTTCACTAATCCTATTTCACCCAAGCTACTAAGCTTATTTTAAATAGCTTTTTTTTTTTTTTTTTTTTTTTTTTTTTTTCTATGAAAATGAACAGATAGGAGCGCATTCCACAGGTAGCACCTTAGAAAATTTTCAAAAGTTCAAAAATGAATTAAATTTCTTTGGTATAGATGAATTTTTGTCAGTTAAAATTCAAATTACGTCAAATGGATTCTTAACACATTATTAAACAAATTTAAGGTTTTAGATAAGCACCAATTCTCATTATTTATAATTTACTAATACATATATATTAGTTCATATGGAGAGTTTTTTGGTTTTTTTTACCGCAGAAATTATTATTAGATGTTTTTTGTTGGGTTTCGGACAAGTTAGAACCAAAAAAAATACAAATTTAAAAAATGTGTATTTTTTAAATTATCTGCGCTTACACTGTAAGCCATCTTTAGGGCTATCGTGAAGGTGAGAGGGGACGTCGTTTAACAAAGATATCATTTTCATGACAGAAATAAATCCCATTTTCATACTCAGTCATGAAAATGTGATCTTAGTGACACGACGTCCCCTCTCGCCTTCATGATAGCCCTGAAAATGGCTTACAATGAAAGCCGAAACGTTGGCAGATCATTTAAAAATTACACATTTTAAATTTGAATTTTTTTGGATCTACCCTGACCGAACCTCAATAAAAACATCTAATAATCATACATATTAATATTTATAAACATATAAATACTATCACTTTGTCTCCATAGCACTTCTATAGCGTGACACTGTGAGCTAGCTCTACTTTATCAAGAAATAAAAACTTGCTCAGCACCATGGATGTTTAGAAGAAAGTGACTACCTGTAAAAGTTCCCTCCCTCTGTGTCCCTAATTGGTTGAAAAGTCGGTAAAAAAAAATTAATAATATGTTATTAAATAGTATTCCTGTATTAGAATTCTATAGCAACCTCATGTTATTCACGTTTGGCACCATGACGAGATTTTCGAAAAATTTCAACAATCTTTACCAATCCTACTATTGATAAATATGGTCAGCTTATAATTTAATTTATATATATTAGCGAATTTTCTGTAAATAAATCAAGTACCAGAACGCAATTTTTGTTCAATGGATCTCCACTGATCATACAATGAGTACGCAAAAAATAAGCTGTGGTAAATTAAAATTTATACAAATATACATATATAAACCTGTAAGCGCTCTAGCATCCATAATTTTTAAAATAAAGAAACCAAATTCGGTATACCGAAAGATAAGTCAAATCAGTTGAGGAAGAGGGATGGTTTGGGTGGTTAAAATTTTAATCTATTCGTTATTATTAGCGTTAAGAAAGAAATGTAAAGTAAAAAATAGACGCAAAATGTATCTATTTATGAAAATTATAAGAAATCATTATAGAATATGTTCTATAACATATAAATTCATATTCTATAACATTTTTCATAGAAACGCATATTAAGGAAAATATATTTATTAATAACTTTATTAGTAATTACATTCTACACATTTTGTGTACCTTTTAATGTGCTGTTTGATAAGGATAATGATAACATTTACAATATAAGTCAACATAAATAAAATAAACATATAAATAGTAAAGTATTAGTCTCCCTTTCAATCATTAAGGGTCATTGAGAAAAGGGCTATCTACAGGTTATCATCTCATTCTAAACATCCAAGGCTCAGGACAATCTGTTATTTATTAATATAAGCTTGCCCATGGCGAGATTTGAACCGGCGGCGCCAGGATTGCGAATGATTCCCATGAGCCACCGCCACCCCGGATTCCCCGTTTTTTTTTTTTTTTTTAAATATGTTTCGAGAAAAACAATAATTTCCGAATTCATTTTAGCTCAAATCAAACCCTTTAGTCGATATTTTTGAAATGACAACACCTTAAACTAATATGCAGATAAGTGTGACCTATATCGTATATCGAGATATATATATATATTTTATAAAATAATAAATCACCATACAAATATTTTCAGTGTTCTTCCACCTTTTCAAGTATATGAAAATATTATTGACCAATAAAACCCAAAAGTACATTCTTCAAATGATTTTCTCAATTTTTTGCCGATCTGCAGAGTTGTTAGCAACCAGAAAGCTTTAGGCAACAATTACAGTGCATTAAGGGTAGACTAAATGTCATTGGATGAAATGTTCTAAATTCCATCGAGGTCACGTATACTTGAATACCAGAGAATAAGATTCCATTTTCCCTTTTTATTGCCTTTTTATCAAGGTCCTGGTATTCCTCCACAAATACTCAAACATCTGTAAACACAAACCAGTTTTGAAATTCCTTCCAGTCTATCACCCGCGTTTGCCTGAAAGGACAATTCTCGAATTGAAAATTCTACCTTACCTCAAAATGATTGAATGACAAGAAATATCTTCATTTTAGAGATTTTTATTTTATTTTAAGGAATGCTAGTTTGTTAGGTATTTCGGTTACTAGGACCTATACTATTGAGGGTGATTCAAAGGTTTTTCAAAATATTTCTACAAATATTTAAAAAAAAAAATTAATATTGCTATCGAAGGTTGTAATTTCGAGTGTTGAGCAGAATGTTTTAAGTATGGAAACCAAATTCTATATTTTGGCTATTCACTGCTAAATAATTCATTTTGGTTAAAATTAGATGAGGGAAAGGAGGAATTAGGATTTAGAGGAAGACCTAAAATTTTAACCATAATATCTTCATTTTTATTTGAGTTACGAAAAATTCATGTAATAAAATATTAGTAAAATATAAGTTTATATTGTTTATTTTCTATATCATTTTTACGAAATTTATTAAGGGAGAAATTTACGAGTGTAACTACGATGGGTGAGCGCTTCCCCCACTCATCCGTTCCGAACAGTATAGAGCAAAGTTTAGTGGGCATACTACTTTTACACTCAATTTTCTTTCCGGTATGCAAATTAAATATTTTCTCATTTATTCTTATTTATATCCATCTTTAATGAAACATGGGAAATCTACTTAGAATATGCAACTCCTGCGTGACGGTATTTTATAATTAATCAGAGATAATTAATTGTCGGGGCGCCAGAATAGCTCATAGGATCCATTTGGGTTTCAGAATTCTGGTCCTGAGGGTTCGAATCCGAAGCTTTTATTTATTAGTACAAACTTTTCCTGAGCAATGGATGTTTAGAATGGGATGGCAACCTGTAGATAGCCCCTCCCTCCATGACCCTAAGTGGTTGAATGGGAGCTAATATTAAAAAGTTCATTTTTTTTGTTTTATTTTTTTGCCTATGCCAAAAAAAAAAAAAAAAAAATAGGCTATGTTACATGAATCATGTCCATATGTATTCCTTGTGGATCAGGTAGGAATTTCAGTCGGTTATTGAAGACGAGCCTGAGCGACGATGGGAAGGCCAGGGTTGGACGTTCACGAACCAGCGACCATTATGTAATGGGTAAGACACTGGGTCTAGGTCAGCATCCCACATCTATAACCCCTCATCTTCAGCACCCTCAATAGAATACACATACATCAAATCGAATATACTTCCCAACTTATAAGGGATATATATCCAAAATAATATAGTTTAATATGCATTTTTCAACGATAATTTAATCCATTACGGAGAATGAAATAAAATTATTGACACTATGTGAATTTTAAGGTCATCTCTTAGGGGTTCAAACTAAATGAACAAAAATATATATATTGAAATTTGTGCCAAGTGAATAAATCTCGAGGTCTATAAATGTTACCAACTACAAGTTCGTCTACAGGTGTTTTCCGATCGCACTTATATTTATTCAGATTTATTTCATGAAGTTCATATAAAATTTGCTATTTTACAACGACGTTTAAAATTTTACTAAAATCAGTCCGATTTTTACAATTTTACTAGAGTAGATAAGATACTAAAATATAAAATAATAAACACATCGCTTTAAAAAAGACAAGTTAAGCTCGTTTGAACTAAGCCAAATTTAATTCTTATCCGTGGGGATTATCCAAAATGTCTAGTGCGAGTACAAAAATTGTTTCTATTTAGTGGACGAAATATTTAGTTTATAGCAAGGAAACTCGACAAAGATTTGTTTATTGGTAAAATATATATTTTACATCAAATGGTAATTTCAAATAAAAACATGCATCGACTATGAAGCTGAGAAATTCGCTTTGGCACACAAATTCCTGCAAGAGAGACTTTATGTGTTAAGAAGGTAGGGTCGGTGACAATGTGAGAGCTAATTTAATAGGAGTTAGCTTAAAGCTTGTTTTAAAAAAAAAACAATCAGTATTATAATATTTATGAAATGATACAAAATTAAATAAAACTCCAAAATGACATTTTTTTTTAATTTATAAACTTGCTTTAAATTATTCGTTTGGTAAAATATATATGGCAAATTATTAGTAGATTTTTTTTGTTGGGGTTCGGTAAAGGTAGATCCAAAAAAAAAAAAAAAAGTTTAAAAAACTGAATGTTTTAATTATCTGCCATTGTTTCGGCTTACATTGTAAGCCATCTTCAAGGCTGTTGAAATACAATGCCACCTGAAAAACATAAAAAAAATTATATGATTCATATTATTATATAAAATTGCCATAACTAAAAGAAATTTAACATCAAATGTTGTGAGTATAATCTCTAATATTAATCTCTACGGATAAAAACTTTCCATTTGAATTTACTCCTATGTCTTAGGAGCTATATACTTCTTAAGCACCAATGCTCTATGGTATCACCTAGGGTACTAGATGACATCATTAAGCATTGATGCTTAAGAAGGATATAACTCGTGAGAGGCTATCTAAAAATCCCCAGCCCCAGCCTCTCGTGAGTATGTTGCAGATGGCCAGTTGACATTTGAAGTTAAATTGCAGGCAGTGTGAGGGGGAGGGGCTAGAGCCCTTCGTGAACGGGACCACTCCTTTCTGTTGGGCAAGCGCCTCTCACTGGACACGACTGTTCGCTACCTACTCGCCTTTCTAACAAACCTTCCCATGCTCAGTATTAGGTGTGACCACTGTCTTTCCTAGATCTCTAGAGACTTCCTGTAGAAGCAGACTGCTCTAGTGGCTGACCAACACAACAGCGCAATAGAGTGATAATATATTATTTCTGCAGCTAAAGATTCACTGAATAAACAGATTTCCTACAAATTGTTATTGTTCAGTCCATCTTCATGGTCATAGAAAATCCAACGGTCATAGAAAATCTGTTTGTTAAATGAATCTCCAGCTGCAGAAAAAATATATTATCTTTCTATACTGATGTTGTGTTGGTCAGTATCTTTAAATATAATATTTAAATATGTCTTTAAATATATTTTAAGAATAATTTAACCTCACAAGCTGAAAAGTACAATTAAGGGGGAAATTAATGAGCTATGTCGACTGGAAAAGAGTAAGGCGAGCGGCCCTGTTAGTCAATGAAATTAAGAAAGAATAATAGAGAGAGGTTTGTTTAGAATGAGAGAAAACTGAAAAATCATGAATTTCATAGTTTTTAGATTAGAAACATAATTAGAAAGCAGAATTTTAAATTTTCTTTGGATTTATCTTTTATAAATATTGTATTTGTTGTGGTATTTAATCACACATTAATTTCATACAATAAATGCTAGGGAACAGAATAAAAATCTTACTACCTCAGCCGGGAATCGAATCCGGATCTCCTGCTTTCCGAGCGGGCATGCACCAACCGAGGCTAGCCAGATGATTCATTCTACTCCCCGCTCTCCACTGGGAGTCTAAGCCCCCGAGTAAGACGAAATATCGTTTGGAGGAGCTAGCATGCCCGCCCTAAAGCAAGAGATCCGTGTTCGAGTCCCGGCTGAGGTAATAAGATTATTTTATTCTTGTTCTCTTTATTGTATAAAACTAAGTTTGTCTTAGATTTATCTTTCTATATGCCTCACTCTTATGCCCCAGAATGCAACTACAGTCGATTAGAGAAGAATGTTGGTTTTTCCTGTTTTACAGGAAACATCAAAATTCTCTTTGGCACTCTTGTCCCCCCCCCCCCACCTCCAAACAAAAAGGACCAGAATTCAAATTATTTTCACAACACTGGATAATTAAGGATTTATCGTCAAATAATTTAGAGAGAACTATATTTGTATTTAAATGGAATATTTAATGCCATTTAAACAGTACAAGGTTTGTTTTTTCTTGACAGTTCAGATTATTTTAATTTTTCTAAAAATATACCCATTCCCATGTAAATTACTCATACGTAAATTGGGACGGCCTTCGTCATATGTGAATAATTGAATTGGCTGTTGTAAGACGTAATCTATTGTGTTCTATTTTCTAAGCTCGTTGGCCTACTTGTAAAGAACGTCGTATTAGAAGGTTAATAAACTGTTTCTGCATTCTTTCACTTTAATAGAGCTGTTCAAATAATTTAAGCTAATCCTATTTAACAGTAATAATAATGTGGTTTGAAATACTTCCACCTGCAGTTATTATCACCACTGCTTTATCACTTTGTCCTGTTGTTGCTCATTTTGCTCATAAATTTGTATATAGTGGCAATGTAAGTTAATTACTTACTTCCAATATACTAAATTTGTTTTTCTTTTTCTGCTTCGTAGTTTTTAATGTTTTTATTTCATTTAAGGCTTACAGAAGAAATATTACCACTGATCCAAATGATTTAGGCTTGTATCAAAGAGATCTTTATTTTGGGAACCCTTACATCAGAAAGGTATACACTTGTCCTTATTTTATCCATAATATGTTATTTCTGCCGATTTATTTTTTATTTTTAAAAATATTTTCTTTTTAATTAAGTCCAAATGTTTGCAATGCCTCTACTAAGTTCTTTATTCGACTTGTAATTTAGTTTTTTTCTATAATTATTTCTAAAGACACTGAATACCAAATGAGATTGAGGTTAACTTTTTAAAGGTAACTTTAATTTTAATCATTAAGTATTGTAATGTTACCAGTGGTTAAGTTCTCATGACTTGAAATTTTGAATATAAATTATTTTTGTGATGCCCCGGTGTTCTAAGTTCTTGGAGGACATAGTAGGTTTATCCAACTATGATGACCTCCACAGTTGTTTTGTCATTTTTATCCTGAATTCTACTTTTTATAATAAGACAATTTTTGCCCTGAAAAAAAAATCTGCAGGCAGGATGTTAAATCCCTGAGAATAAGTAAGCTTCTCTGACATGTTTCAAATGTTCCGTTGCATTTCTCATTCTTTAAATCTTGGTTATTAGTTTTACTACTTGTTATGCCATCTTATACCTGAGTTAAGGGAAGTATAATGGCTGAGCTGTTCAGAAAGAAATGTTAAAGGTTTGCATATCACCCTTTAACAATGTTCATTTAATGAATTTGAGCACTCTGTACACTATTGCTGCTAATAAATAGCTGAAATTTTTTTGTATGTGTATTTTCTTTAAAAATGAATGGGAAAAAAATTTAAAATTCACATTTTATACATTTGATTGATATGCCAAACAATGGTTCACCCTAAATGAAATTAAATATTACCATTGTTGTCTTATCTTAACAAAAAATAATGAATGCTCACCCAAGTCTAACCATCTGTTTTTATTATTTTCATGTAATATTAGCTTAAATTGATGAGAAATATTGCTCTTAGAGAAAATATTCTCATTTACATTGTGGAAAACATGGAATTTACATTATTTTTTAATGCAGAATTAGTTATTAACATTTATTTTCCTCTAAATAAAAAAAACTAGTTAAAGATATACACTGACTGTTATTGCCTGCAGACATGTGAAATTAAATTTTAATTTATTATTTATAAAAATTGTGTTTCCTTAAGTATTCACTCAACATTTTTTTTTTTTTTTTTTTTTAAATCCAGTGATTTTGATTACCTGCAGTATAACCAATTTTACCTAGTGCATTTTTTCACAACATTCAAGACATAGATCGTAATGTTACTTAAAAAGTTGTTAATATGTATCATAAGCCATTCTGGAGAGTAAAATATTGTCAAAGTTATGGAATTGAGCATTTTTGAAAGCTTGTTATTCATTATATATTCCTTAATAACTAAGCAAGTATGGCCAAATTGACTGATGTGCTAGATAATATAAATTATAAAATATGAAAGGCTAAACAATTAATATGACAGCCTAATATATTTTCTATTAAATTAATATAGTAAAAAATTGTAAATATTTAGATTTATATATAAGATATATTCACTGATCCTATATAAGATAAGCTATAAATATGGTCTATTTAATAATATAATAGACTAGAATAGTGTTTTATATACATATAAATTTTCAAAGATTTTATTAACAACCAATTAATTAGGAAAATAATAAGAATTTAACGAGGACTGAAGTCCTAGGTCAGCCTAAGATTTAAGCAAGCCTTAGGGAGCTTTCCTTTTCTCCTATTGCCCTTTTTGATTTGTAAGATCAAATTTATCATGATATATGGCTGGCCACATTATATCTTATTTTAATGATAAATCTGCTTAGTTTACACAGCTTCTGCATAGTTGGGTAAATATTTTAATCTACTTGTACGCTTTAGAGTCCATATTCATCGTCTGTGATTTTTTGTCTTTAATATTTCAATTTTCAGTGAATGAGAAAATTTTTAAATCACCATGTAAAATTTAAAACCAACCGTTAAGATCTAGCCTTTTTTTTATTTGAAATTTTTTTAATTGAACACCCCATTATTGTAAAAATGTAGAAAAATTTTTGCGGAATGTTTTTTGTTAACAGTGTTATATGTATTTAATTTTGAAGTCAACTTAAATTATGTTAAAAAATTTGTAACTAATAAGTGGGAAATTAAATGGTGGTCAACTAGAGACAACAAGTTTCGCGAGATAAAATTTACTCCGAGTGTATGGTCCAGTTACATGTTAACTGACCGTAAGAGAGAAGTGGTATTAGCCAGACTAAGAATAGGACACACAAGACTTACTCATGGCTGTATAATGGCAAAGGATAACCCACCCATTTGTGAGGTCTGTGGACAACTCTTACCATCAAACATATATTTACAGAGTGCCTAAAATATAAAGAAACAAGAAAAAAATATAACTTAAATGGGACTCTAGACGAAATTCTATTAGATGACAATAAATTCAACGAGTCTGTAATGAACTTTCTAAAAGAAGGTAGGCTATTAAATCTTATCTAGATGCATTTTCAGTATGATTCTTTTCCATTCCCTCTCGATTTTCTTTCTTATAAATTTCATAGTTTCCAAGCACAAAGAAATTACTATGTCCATCCACATAACTATTCGCATTAACAACTCATTATACCTCACTATAACCTATTGCTAAGAATTTCTTCTTCTTGAAAATATCTTACCGCTTCTAAAAATATCTTCCTGGCGTTAATGACCAAAGGTTGACACGCCATTAAAAAAAAAAAATTTAATATTTTTTAAAAATTATTTTCTTGTACACCATAACATCAATTCATTGTAGTATCAACAATGTATTAACCAATACATCTTAAAACAATTAGTACAAAATTACATTAATAGGTAAATTAATAATTTGGTTATTTCGTTCATTAGAACGTAGAACCAGATAGTTGCTATTATCTTTATATTTAACCAATATTAGCCATAATCACCAAATTAAATATCGCTTATTCAACTATGTTATCCAAAAAAATAGAACGCAAAAACTGAGTAAACAGGAAATTATTTATCATACATTTAAATAAATAGTTATATTTTTGAAGAATTCATACGGTTTTAGTAGTTCATGTGTGAAAATTTTTTCTCCATGTGTCAAATTGGTCGCAAGTCTGCTACGAATGCCTTAAATATTCGAAAACAACATTAAAAAAAATATTACATGGGAAAAATTCAAAATATATTACAGANTGAAATTTTTTTAATTGAACACCCCATTATTGTAAAAATGTAGAAAAATTTTTAATTATAAATTCATCTCTAATTTAAAAAAAATTGTGCTGATTGTAAATTTTGTTTAGGTTATTTAAAAATCCCTAAAATATGCAGAAGATGAATATGTACTGCTTATTACTGATCTGTATTATAATTCAGAGGAATTTCTCTGAAAATAGCTTTTAAAAGTTGTAGATACTGTTAAAATATTTGGACTCACATAACCAGAGAACTAAATGTGTTAGCAAATAGTGGAATGTGTTTTATTGTTTTTCAAAAATGTTGTGGAAATGGTTTATCATAAGGGAATCCCATCTAATGAAGTGATAGAACTTGATCAGTCTTACAAGTTTTCTTTTCTTATATTTTTCGTTATAAATCCCTATTTGAGATATTTAGAGTATGCTCATTTTATATAGGAGGCCCTGTATATTTCAATTAAATGCTATAGAATTTTGCTTATGGCATTAAAATAATGATTATAAACTATTTTATGTTCCGAATGCTTTATGAAACTGAAAATTTATCATGTTCATTTAAATTAAAATGATTATTGTTGGTAAAATCGATTTGATGTATAGGTTTACCTGGAACTCAAAATTTGATCAGATTTTTACAATTTTATTTAAATAAAACCTTAGAAGGGTTTCTTCACTGGTTCAAATTTCAAAAATAAATACTTAATAACTAGGATGCTAAATATTTTTTCTTAGTTTCTGCATACCATTAATAACCTTAGGTTACTGACACCCTCCTAACTTTCCCCCCTATAATGAACTCTATACTTCATTTACCCTGGCTCTCCCTGTACAAAACCCTTTCTCTAAAAATCTTAACTATAGAAACCTCATTACCAAAAATTGTCTATACAAAATTCTTGACTATAAAGTCCCTATATTATTTAAACCTTTTAGGAAATATTTCTCATGCAAAAAAATTGACCATAAAGTGCCTATTATACAGAACAAATTCTCATAAAAAAAAAAAAAAAAATGGAATAAACTTCAAAACCTGTAAATTACAGATATCTTATCCCCCCTCCCCACTGAAAACTATAGGAAAGAAAACTGTAAATTCTATCAACTTTAGCAACATTAAATACCCATATGTGATAGAAAATGACAAATTTCAATTTCCATTTGTTTTCTATATGATGATAGGTATCAGATATGGATGAGTAATAAATGATTCAAGGTATTGGATCATATATTACTATTACCAGTATTAATGAAAGTAAATCTGGTATAGTTTTTGAGCTGAGAAAGAAATCTTCATTTAATACTAATTAAAACAGAATAATTTATTTCTTTGTAGACTTGGCTAATTTTTTTTTTTTTTTTTTTTTTTAGTTGTTTTTCCCCAAGTAGCTTATATTTTCTTTTTGTTAATATTTAAGTGTGTTCTAGTGATGTATGTGAAGTTTAGGATTTCTATTCAATACTGCTGTGTTAAGTGTTCTCATTATTTTCTTTAATTTTTGGCTGACTAGTCATTTTCCTCCTTATTGTTTGTATATGAGGAATATTTTGTAAAGCTTAAGATTAAAGTTTGATGAATTTCGGTTGCTATAGAAATGATCTCAATTAATATGAAGGTATCTCCTCATTTCATCCTGTTCCGGGATGTAGGAGTAAAAGGATTACAAGAAATCGTAATTCAAGCTCCAAATTCCATGAGAAATTTTCTGTGAAAGAACTATATTCAGATGTGGCTTATATTTTTAACTCAGTACTATTGACTTCAGTCCAAGGATGTTCAGAAAATTTCAGAGCTTTGAGATGCTAATTGGCCTATTGTGAACAATAACATTTTTACTTAAATAAAAACATTTCTTTATTTTGATATTTGCTTTTCTTTTCAGGGTCTTGAAAATATTCCAGATGAATAAATTACTTCTTGAAGTACACCTTATAGCCAGTTGAATTATTGTAAATAGTAAATGATTTAATTACATTTTTTTCTTTTACCTTGTACTTATTTACCTTATTTAATGTCTCATTAACTTTTTGTTTGTTTATTGGGGATTTATGGCGCTCAACTGCAGAGGTTATCAGCGCCACATTAACTTTTTAAAATAGATATTAGGGTTTTTTTTTTTTTAGCTTCCACTTTCTTCAGAACCATAAATTTAGCTCATATTGTTATATTGTATAATTAATATGACAAATTCTCTGTCGATAGTAGAAAATGAATTTCCTGTAATAATATTAAAGGAGAACCTACAAAAACAGAAAAGTCACTCAAGTAGCTTTTGGGATACTCAACAAAGCCGTATCATCTTACTATAATAAAACTTATGTCATTAAAAAATATAAAACTATTTTGGTTTTAAATACTCATCTAATGAGGTACAAAAACAGTATGCAAAGTAAAAAATTTCTGAAATTTACGATTATAAAATCATAGCTGGCCATCCTCTCTTAGTTTAATATTTGAACTTGTTTTCTCTTAGAACTATCTCTGTTGGGAAACAAAAGAAACATGGCAAAAAAATTAGCTAAGGACATTTATTTTAAAATTAAGTTATACTGTGTTCAATTTTCTTAGATAAAAACATCCTCTTACTTGAATATGAGGTTTTTTTTCTTTTAGAAAATAGGATAGATAATTTGTGATTTTTTCATGTAGAACAACTGATTAGTTGGTTCCTTTTTGATTATCTAAATCATTAATTAAGCAATTATTCTGAAAAACTTAAATTTTTGTAACTTCTGAAAGTCATACTTTTTTATTTTTTGCCATTTGTTTGTTAAAAAATAAATAAAAACTTGCTTGTTCATATTATAAGCACTTTTGAACAAACAAGAGTCAAATTTGACCTCCTCGTGTTAGTGATTGATTAAAAATTACTTTTTGCTAAAGTGGCCAAAGTATTTATATTATTACTAATAAAGTTAGCTCACTGTGTTTAGATTGTGTGAAAATTATTTAGGTAGATGTTTAGTAAAACCTGGCAAATCAGGGTTTAATTAAATTGTTAGAGAACTTTCTGTTATATACAGTCAGGGCGCAATGACCAAGCTGTTGACCACCCAATATCCTGATCCTTTCTGTTATACGTCATATTTAAAAATGACAAAATTTTAAAAATTGAGACAAAATGACTGTTTTCACATTCTAATCAAAACAATGTGCAAATTCCATCTGCCAAGTATTTTCATTAAGCATATTAAAAATGATCTGAAAAAATAATGAACCAAGAGGGTAGTAACCATATTTCGCAATCCTAATATAAATGCATCTATAATTTATTTCTTGCTTAAAGTAAGTTTTGCACTAAACTTGTTTAAACTCTTACACTTCTGTGTCAGTTGTTTTGCACTTGTTTTTGAATGGAATTTAAATTAAGATAAAATGGTGTGTACTCTAATGGAGTATACAAAGAAACAGCTCTGAATTCTTATCATTTTGAAATTTTGTTGTCATGGAGGATTAAGTTTTCAGACAGTTATTAACCACCATAAAAACATAGCTAATGAAGCAAACCATTTTAATAAGCAAAATTTTAACATTGGGAGTTCAGGCTAAGCTCAGACCTAATCATGTATATGTTTCCTAAAAGAGCCATCGGTTGAAAAAAAGTTTTGCTTACCTGAAATTCTATTTTGGATTAGAAGCATTTTAACTGCACATTGGATGCAATTTGTTTTGAAAAGGAATGGAACTGGAATAATAATACCAAAATTATTCATAAATATTTTTATAATTAAAATAATTGAGTCATTATGAGTAGGGTATAAACAGAAATTCAACACTAGATTGCAAACTTTTCTGTTGCTTCATTGGACATAATATTTATTAAAATGCTTAATAACTTGGTAAAAAGCTCTAAAAGATCAAATCCATTTTATATTAATAGCTAATTTGGTTATTAGGCATGGTGGTTTACTTGAAGTTTGAGAAGGAACAGCAGTGCCAATTATTGTATTTCATGTACAAAATATTAAATTATTTATCTATTTATTTTTAAAAATGGGGTTGAAGTAAACAGTGTTTATCACCTGGACTATTTGTGAAATTCAGTGTTTAATTTACTGAAAACTTACTTGTATATTCTCCACTAAGTGTATCTATTCATTATTTTAATTTTTTATAATGGATATTGTCACTTAATGAAGTGTAATTTTTTGTAAAAGTGAAGAAAATAAGGTACAGAATTAATAATAAACAAAACAGTAACATTTATTTTATAACAAGTGGCAAGTTATAAAATATCTTTATTAAGCTCATATCACTCACTCTTTTTGTATAAAACAGTAAAAAATATAAATGAGTACAACAATCCCCTCTAAAACGGGTAACCAGTATTTATTTTTTTTAAACTATTTATTTTTTAAACACTTTTCGCTGAACAGGAGCTGTAGCTGGTGGTTTCCTTGCCAGTGGCTTTGATGAATCTCCCTGAAAAATTAAAGCAATGAATATTATCTTTTTGCTAATTATTAGGTGAGCAATGGATTGTGACCAACCAAAACCTTTCAGTACTTGGTCAGTGTTATATTAATTGTAATAGTGGTTCACGAATCTGAAAGACCTGTCCTCCAAAGTATTCTGGCCAATTTCAATTTAGTATTAGATAACTTTAATAGATGTTCCAAAGGATTAGGATGGAAGCTTTAAAGCAATTAATATCACAGATTATTATATTCTTATATAAATTCCAAAGCTAAACCTAGAAAGAGGTTCAATCCATGTGTATTACTAAAAATACTTGATTTAACATATGCGTAATCAAATTTTTCGATAGAAGTAAAAGTTTTAATAATTTCTGTACACGGAATTGTATTTTTTTAAAAACTCCCACATAACTATTTAGTCATGGAGGGAGGGTTATTTACAGGTCACCACCTTATTCTAAACAACCATGGTTCTGGCCAGGCTTTTATGTCTTGATTAAAGCCAACCCACAATCACTGCCTTAGAAAACCTCAATGGACCCTCTAAGCTTAGAAAATTAATTATTTTAAAAAATAAATAAATCATTAAGCAGCAATCTTATATTTTGAAAATACTTTTAATACATATTTTATGTAAAGTTGGAAACCTTTCCAAAATATATCTGTAACATTTTTCAAATGTGTGACCTTATTTTCATGAAATAATGTTCTTTTGTTAATCTTAGGACTATAATAATTAAAAGTAGTAAATAAAATACTTTAATTTAAAAATAAATCATAAGAACATCTGCACATGCTATATATATGTCACAAGTAGACTATATCATTTTAATGTCTGTATATTTCAATTCTTAAAATTTAGCATTATCATCGATGATAAAAAATAAACATAAAAATTTAAAAAAAAATTACTTCAGCAATTATAAAATACAATAAATAATTAGATATTTATGTTAGATAAAGGTTAAAACAATACAATNTATGAAATATAACAATAAGAATATTTCTTTATATATATTTTTTTTCTTTTTTTAATCCATATAATGAAGCAGTAACCCCGCTCCCTATACTGAACAGAATTGTAGATTCTGCCGAAATGGGCAATCTACTCAAAGTCCTATAAGTAAACCATTTATATGCTCAGGCACAGTAGTAGATGTTCCTGAAAAAAAAAAAAAACTACTTTATCAGTAAATTTTACCATTCCATCAGATTTTGAATGAACCTCCACAAAGTGACCCTTGACTCGTAACTTGGCCTTGATCCTTCTTGATATTGTAATGCCTTGGTGTAATGAATATGTTAAATGGTTAGTTACAAGTACCAGGGTTTCAACTACTCTTACCACTTTCTCGCTTGTATACTAGAACTCCCTTTAACATAAATAGGTAAATTTATGTTCAGCTTCAGGGCATTAGAGAATTCCATAGGCAATACTCAGTCTCACTTATTTATTTAGGTGTTCTTCTTGTAAAAGTATATATCATAATCCCTTGGCATCTAAAATCTCAAATTATCAAAAGTTTTACCATCTCACTAAAAATATCATGTTTTCACTGGGCAAATTCTTGGATTTCCATTCCCGATTCAGTCACACCATACCAGTATATCATTTGCTCTAGGCACAATCTGAGCCATGGACCAGTATTTCATCTATCTTCTCTAAGGATCTCTATGGACTTATGAAATCTCTCTTTTCATTAATAGTTCATGATTCCCAGACCTGTACCATAATCATTGGCAGGCCAAGTACTATGCCTTGATAACTACCATAAGGGATTTGATGTTTTAGTGATAGAGTTTTCTGAAGAGGATAGTTGAACACTGGATATGTATATACATATGGTTTGAAAAAATTCGATTTTTTCATGAAAAATGTAATGCTATCTGGCTTAAGGATGTTGGTGTTACTGGTTTTGTTAAATTTTTGAATTCAATTAGATTAATAACCTACACATCTTAAAAGCTGCAACTCCATTATATTTTTTCCTTGGTCTATGAATTGTTTAACATCTCTGGTTTCAAATGTGTATTGATTAGCTCCACTTTTTAAAATTCAATAGCAGTACTTTTGACACATTGATTTTCAGATCGATTTATCTCAGCAGCTTTCCTGTTAAGACATCAATTACTCTGATAGCCAAATGGACATGGTTTAGACAATTTAGACCAAGTAATCCACCACTCCCTGAGGTACTCCATGGTTAACCGTTATTGATCTTCTCTTGTATTGTTTGATATTGTCCTGGAGAAGGTACCAATGATATTTTTTGGTCGTCTGAGACTTATCTGAAGGGTCTTATACTGACTAAATTATAATTGGTGAGCTGATTCAGAAGATACATCTTGGGTTTCCTGATTGCCCTAAGAACAGTTTCAAGCTTTATGGTAGGCAAGTTGCTTAAACAAAGGTGGCTTCAATGCATTTACTATTCTCACTTTTATTTCCAGTACACTCTTATAATGTACTTCAATTTCAGGCTCATACTGAATCTATTCAAGACTAAGTTAACTATCTCCTTACTTAAGTCATAAAAATGATATTGTGCCAAATAATACTGGTACTGAAATTTACCAGTTAGAACAGTAACTTGTTCTTCATCAGGTATAATATGAGTAATCTGAGCTTTTTGATGAGATCTGGAAATCAAGACTCCCTACCAACATGGAAAATCACTTGCTCATTTCATTCCAATTTACATAACCAAATAAACTTCTATGTAGGAATATATGCACACACAGTCTTACCCCTGCTTGAACTTGCAAAATTTGGAACTCATTGAAAATCCTTACTTTCTTCTGACTTCACACCACCTCAAAATTCAAGCCAAGTACTCACACATTTGTAAGTTAATTTATAATTAAGAGATTAAAATAAAATTTATTAATTTAACTATAAATTGGGCATATTATTGGAATATTATTAAATTTACTGAATTGAGCATAAAAGTTATTTTATTTTAACTATGTTATATTTGTTTCTCCTTTGTTTACGCTCTATCAAAATGGACAACCCATTAATCAGGCCATTTGTACTTAATGACTCCAAACAACCATCCCCAGTCTTTGAAAAAAGGAATATTTATATATCTATATAATTTTTGATTCTGACAGAATTCCTGAAACTTAGATATTTAATTTTTCCAGAAAAATTGGTCAGTAGGATTTACAATACTGTTAACTCAGATGACTTACAGAATGAGCATTTAATGAACTCAATTCTAAATTGTTAGTTTACAGTAATCTTATACTTTGAACTCCTGAAAAATTTTTGCAGAACGCCTAATGAAATACTGTAAAGACTTAAATTTTAACTCCCATTAAGAATTTTAATTAAAACTAATTAAACATATACAACTACTAGAAAACAGGGATAATTTATGAATTACTCTGTTCAACTAAAAATTACTTAAGTACTTATGGTTTATAACTAAAAAATCACTCTACAACAGGACAAAATTATTTGAAATACTAAAGACATTTAGGTGGAAGAAAAACTACATACTAATATTGAAAATGAAAAGCAATTAATTAATAATTATATTGACAATCATAGAGAAAAATTAGAACTACCAGGTATGCAAGTTTATTTCTTAAAATATATACACAGTAATTTAAAAAAAAAGTATTTTCCAACCTTTTGAATCTTTCCCATAGCTCTCAGGCGATCGGAAATGGCTTGCCTAGTGACATTCAACTGTTCTGCCATCATTTGTTGGGTTTTGGTATTGTCTTCGTCTAATAAAGATTGCAATTCGAAGTCCTCAAACTTTTTTGGTCGATTTTCTCGTTTTTGATCAGTAACATCAAAATCACCACGTTTGAAACGTTGAAACCAACGTTCACATGTCTTGACGGTTGGAGCAAGATCGCCATAAGTCTCAACTAAAATTCGATGACATTCAGATGCCTTTTTATTTTGATTAAATAAGAAAATCATGACATGCCGCAAATGCTCTTTATTTGGCTTAAAATTAGACATTTTTAACACCAAAGAAAGGTATGATACGTCCACGTAAACGACTTAAAAACAACTGACTTTTGTAAACAAATGACTAACAAACAAAATAGCGTTTAGAGATAAGCAAATCCTTCAATAGGCTAAGAGCGCATTCTATTGGAATTAAAACGACATTTTAAACTTGCATACCTGGTATTGTGTCAAAAAATAAATAAAACAAAAATTAATTGGCTAAAGAAAAATATATTTTAAAAAAAGCAAATATAAAGCCAAAATACCAATTGGAACAGACTGTAAATAAAAGACAAATAAAATAAAATTAAAAGAAAAGAAATTAGAAACCACTTATCTAGCTATCCCAGGAAACTATAATTCACAGAATGATTTGAGGTATCCACAAAACATTTAAGCTTAACTCTTTTTAGATATAGAGAAATTCCCAGATTCTATTATAATTTTAGGATAAGTAATAATAATATAAACTGGGAATTAATTATTATCAATAATGAAAACATATTGAAAATTATTTTACACAATAAGAAAGAATTTTATGTTTAAAAAAAAGAATACAAACAATAATGAATGTGTTGTAATAAATATTTATAAGAATGAAATAAAATGATTCCTTCATATCAGACACATATTGTATAAAAATATTTAACTTTAGATTTTAAAATATAATAAATATTTATAAAACATGAAAGAAATGTTATCTCTTTAGTTTGAGATCGAAACTCACAATTTCCAATTATGTGAAATACAGAATATAATAGGCAACTTACAATTTAACTAGGACCAGCAAGAATGCATGTGACAGCCAACATTCATATATCTTACTCTCATACCTTATATTCTCCGTCTTCATTGGTTTCTGTACACCATCTCCCGTTGGCGAGCGCTTTCGGACATTGTCCATCTTCTGGCCGAATACATACGTTCACTGTCACGGTCTGTATTCAACTNTAATCAATATAATAACATAAGTTATATTTAAAAATTTAGTTATTGTAAACTCTATTAAGTAATATATGTATAGTGTAAAAGAAGTAAATTATAAATTTACTATTATAATATGCTTTAATTATAAAGTAGATCAGTAAATGGTTTAGGTTCCATTGAAAAAAATATATGGAAATTTAGACTATTATGAGGGAGAAAGAAACTATTTAAACAAATTTCAAAAATTACTGTACTAATATGAATGAATTTCAAAAATTTTATTAAAAATTAACTAAAATTTTAATTTTCTGATAATAATAAAATAATTTATAATTTTAACAAGAGTTTCAACGGTATCCAATACAATACAGTAATTTTATAAGATACATTATTAAAGTTTAGAACAACTAGCCTGTTCATATTTAGAAAATTAAGGATATTTTGTATGCAATTTAAATGTTATACCTGTCAATAAATAATTAATTATATATTTCTTTTTCATACCTGGCATGATAATGAATATCACACTTATATTTAATTTTTTTATTAATATCAAAAGTTTAGTTTTGTTAGTTCAATTGTTAAGACATCAAAAGTACTAACTCAACTAAACTCATAATCACATATATTTCATTTTAATATAAAATGAAATATATGTGCGATAAATATTCATTCTTAAGATAACAATTGTACAAGATTTGAGTATTTCCATTGCCCAAACATTAATTAACATCATGTTAATTTACTAAATTATATATATATATA
>KZ807212.1:274033-286951 GCA_000696205.2 Oncopeltus fasciatus | reverse complement strand
TATATATATATAATTCATGGATCACATATCCCCCTAAAGCCAATTAGACATATACATATGGGAAATAACCATAATTCATAGAGAACAATATAAACTCAAATGTTTGTATTCTAGTCATGGAAAATTGAATAGAATGATAAATCAAATTACAGATAGTAAAATCTCCAATTCTACTCAGTTTTAAGGATCTTAAAACAGTAGTTAAGAGAAGATGAGGTTAACAGACTCCCTTGAGTCAGGTGAAAAATTATTTCAGGTGAATTCAGATGATAGTAAGGTTGTATGCAACCTGCATTTACCTTTTTTTATTCTATTACCAAGAATCAAACTATAAATTTTAAGCCAATTTTCCCCACATTGTAATCTTACTTTCCCCACTATTTCATTTAAATAAGTATTTTAATAGATAATTTTATGGGTATATATGTGTGTGTGTGTGTGTTTATAAATATAATAAATATATATATATATATAATCCAACTTCAAGTACTGAAAGTACATTTATAGTTAAATGTAATTAATTGTGTTAATTGTAGTTAATAATTAAATTAATTGTGTTATATAATCCCACATCAAATTTTCTACAAGAAATGCAAAGTGAGCCAGAAAAAAAATCTTACTGCCACAGCAGGGAATTGAACCCGGATCTCCTACTTTCCGAGCAGGTATGCTGACCCCTACACCACCGAGGCAGATTAGATAATCTCTCCCACTCCGCACATTTTACTCTGAGTCTAAACCCCCAAGTTAGACGAATATATCGTCTTAGTCTCAAAGGAGCTAACTTTGTTAGCTATTTGTTAGACTCTCGTTTTTTCCGATATTTATTTTTTTAAATAATGAAATTACTTGTGCTATGTAATCCCACATTAAATTTTCTACAAGAAATGCAAAGAAAAAAAATAGTAAGTAGGAGTAACCCTACCGGGTAGGTTCGATTCCTGGCTGAAGTAGTAAGATTTTTTTCTCTCTCCCTTTGCATTTCTTGTAGTACATTTATAATATTTAGGAGGGAAAATGTGACTAATGTTAGCCAAGCAAAGTACTTACTGCATTTGCTCCACTACTCACTAAAGGACGTTGAGTAGACTCACTCACCGGTGTAGAAGCCTTTACATTACGCTCCATGCTAAAAAATAAATGAATAATAAAAAAAATATTAAAATTCTAAAATCTATCAATTGAAGAATTACAAAAAAAATAGGATCTATGAAAATTTTATCATTCCCTCTTGGACCCTATTTAAGTATGAAAAGCTACTCAACTTAAGTTTTGATTATGCAGAAGTTAAATTCAATTAATATCTTAGTAAACTTAATTATGAATTATAAGTGACATTATAAATTATTTATAAAAAAAGTATGATTTAAAAATAAAGAAAAATTCCTCTATCCTCTCCTCTCCCCTGTTGTAATCCTGTTCCCCATAGTAAACCTCCTGGGTCAAGCTTTTCCTATAGAACAGGAAGAAAGTAATGAACTTCTCTTTATAGTCATGAACAATGTTGATGCATTGACTCTTGTATCACCAGGACCAAGGAGTGAATTTTTCATACTTTAAGATACTGGAAAGAAAGAAAAAATTGATATTGTGTAAGACTGAAGATCACTATAGAGTTAATCAAGTAAAACAGGCTTTACCCTTGCCCCAGTGGCATTAAGTAACTGTCAACCTGGGATGGACTCTGTTGAGAAGGCTAAGGAAAAATATTACACCAAAGCAGTCTCATCAAAGATGTGTGGCAAATTACTGAGAGATCCAAAGTGAATTTATCTGGAGTTAAAAACATCCCTGCTCTAAAACCAACCTAAAGGAGAATTGATTCACCATTTCAAGGGAATCTCAGCTATTCTAGTACTGTAGCCGTAAGAGCAGTTATTTGGGCAGAAAAATTATAGTAGAGTTGACAGAACACTGTTTCAAAAGTTCTGCTGGTTCTGAATGGTACATTCAAGTACATTTCACTCGTTCTTCCCAGAGCTCACTCATAGAAACTCCACTCCTCTGTCAGTGGGCTATGATGTCAAAGCACACCTCATCTTAAGATTCAACTACTGACTGAAGAGGTGGGTGTTTTTCAGTTTTTCACTAATTCGAATTTGGAAGTAGCAAATATTGAGAATAAACTTGAATTTATTCAGTCAATTTGAAGCACTGCGTAATAAATGCTAAAGGTTCTCTCATCTACCATGTTGTCAATGATCATTTGGAAGTTACCTAAGAACAAAGGATATAAATAAAAATTTATGTGGCTGTTAAAAAAAAAGGTGAAAGGATAGGTAATGAACACACTACCTATCATCTTTTAGATCTAGTGGTATGGAAATAAAGGGCTTGCAATCAACTCAAATATGGTTATGATTGTGCCCTTTACTAAGAAAAGGAAACTTGGAACTCTTCAAGAATTACATCTCCAAAAATAAGATTGAACTTTAACTTTTTTAAGTGAGTCAAACACCTAGATCTACATTCCAAACTAAGCTAAATTAACATATCAAGAAAGCCAATGAAAAACTTGCTGGACTATTTGATTATGGAATATAACAGTGAGTACAAACTGGAGATTAAATTATCTCAGTTTGGTTTTCACAGCAGTCAAAAGACTTATGCTCTTTAGTATCGTTGTATAAATATAAAATTTTAAACAAAGTAAAATAAAAACTTAAAAATATACAAAGACAAGGCAGTTTATTCAGAATGGGGACTATGAATCCAACACCTCAGTGAAAACTGTGACCCCAATGGAAGTTCTCCAGGACTTTTATCTACTTCATATTGAGGTGAAACAGAGAACAGCAAGTAGTATATTGAACTCAGAAACTTCAAAATAAGATTGCCAGTGACATACTGGCCCAAAATACTTTTCATATTTTTGACAAAATGAAAAGTATTTTGGGCCTGCAAGTACCAACAAATCTGCAGTAACCACTTTGGAAAGACACTTCCTTGCATCATAGATGATAGAAAAGTGCAGCCTTCTTTAGGTAAACTAATCTTAATGAGAGCAAAATTAATCTGAATTCAGGCTTTGAAAAGAACCTCATAGTGAGTCTTCCACCTCAGAGGCCCTCAAATTCTATAAATTTAACTTAATGTTAATTTTTATAATCACCGTTATAGTTCGATCTCCTCAACCACTATGTAGTGTTGTAATTCTTATAATAACATACTATTGCTGTTATATTAATGGATTAAAATAATAATATTATATTTAAATTATAAANATAATATATTTAAGATTTGTTAAAATTAAAAAAAAATGTTTTCATAGAAAAATTACCAGAGGAATAATCATTGTTATGAAAAATGGAGCAATAATTCTTTTTACATGTATTTACCAGACAAGTTTTTAGTTTACTAGGAATTCAAACCATCTATAGACCTCTACATACTTGTCACTTCCAATAGAATAGAAAGGAAGTAGTATACAAGGATTGTGTTTTAATAATTCACAATGTTAAAATACATTTTTTTTTTAAACTTCTCCACTCTTTAACTTTTAATGCCAAGTGCATTTTTCTACCTTAATTTAAAACTTGCTTTTATATCTAAATAAGAAGCCATAGACAATTCTAAAAATCTAAACAATTTCTCTCTGATGAAAAAGAACTTGCTTTATATGCCTCATAAAAAAAATCTTCCCTGAAAATTCATTTCATGGAAAAAATAATTGAACTAATTTTAGTTAATTATCATATACTTACTGACATGAAAGGCCTTAAGCAGCATTGGAAACAAAATCTGCTTTCATTATTCAGGTATTTCTCTGTTCAATAATTAGTTAGCAATCTCTAACACAATTCAATAAATTGATATTTTAAACAATGTTAATAAGTATTTACAAAATCCATTATGACTCTGAATGAGTATTTGTTTATTGGGGATTTAAGGCGCTCAACTGCTGAGGTTATCAGCGCTGAATGAATATTTATTTTTAATTTCGAAAAAAGTTATAATAATATTATTTAGTCACCTAAATAATATTAGTATAACTTGGAAATTTATGAGAATCACTCTACAAGAAATTAGAATAAAAATATAATTAGTGGGTTAAGACACTTTTTATCTCACTTTTTATTTAAGAATTTATTTATTATTAGTTCATTTTATTTTTGGGTAAGAATCGTTAAGATAAAAATTAAGAATAAATGTGCAACCTCTGTACCTGTCTCCCTCTCTCACACAGTCATTCTGAAAAAATTCTCTCTCTCTCTCCCCCCCTCTCTCTCTCTCCCCCCCTTCCAATATACAAAACACCAAGAAGAAGAATTTACTTAACTCTTGGTCAGTAGTGGAATTAGATATCTCATATCTATTATAATATTATCTTATATCTATTCCATTGAGACAAATTACAAACAATGTGAATAAGTTTAAATAACTAACTATAATTAAGTTTGAACTATAATTAATATTTTTAATAGATTTATATCAAAGTATTATTTATTAAGTTTTTAACTAAAAAGTTAGTTCGATTATATAATTCTTAATGCAATGAAATATAGTATAAAATTTACCTGTTTCCCCTAGATGTGGAACCAGTTTTTCGAAACATTCCACTCAATTTGCTTTTAAAAGGTTTTGAACTTCGTTCATCCACAGTATTTAGACTTGAATCTGAACCAGGATCCAACTAAGAACATGAAAACATCAAAATAAAATAGAATAACTATGAAAAAATTCCATGCCTCCCAACAAACACACATACAATATGCAAAATTATGTTTAATATTTGATGAGCGAATCAAGGAATATATTTTATATAATCAAATGAGGCCTTATTTAATTCCCGGAAGAAATAAATATTAATTTTGATTTACTATTTCAAAGTTGTGTGTAGTGAATAGAATTTACCAACTCTGTTTTATTTAATTAACTCTGCCTGCATAGAAATGTGAACGAAAGTGAGGAGTAACCAAAGAGATAAAACTGCATTTTCATAGTCCTGTAATGACCAAAGGTACATGATTCTGAGTGGTATCTCAATAGAGTTCCAATCTTGGGAATGGAATAACTTTGGTGGAGAAAACATCCAGAGTGAGAGTGGCCAGTGATGGATTAACCAGTATAAATCACAATCACAGTATAAATCATATTCAGAACTCATTTTATCTGGTTTTGAAGGTTCAGAAGATTACATTCTTCAGTGAAGACCTAAATAGTATAATAGATGACATAATAATGTCTTCTGTATCACCAAAATGAGAATAGATTAACTTCATGTAGCAAAACTTCACACAATTTGAAATATCTCGAATAATAAAAAAATAGCTAATAGTATATTTTATATATCATAAAAGTATACAACACAATACAAATATATTTTATATTTATATATTAACAATTAAATTTGAGAATTAGCTAAAAGGAAACCACTAGTAACAAAAAATTAATTTGGGAATAAATATAAGCATTCTACCTGGGTGGATTCCATGTCACTGTCTTGATCTATACTTCGTGATTTAGTTAGTTTCTTCAACTTCCCAAGTAAACCTAATTTCTTTTTCTTATCAGATGGCGTTATTTCACTTTGTGTTGAGCCACCAGAAAGTCGACTAAAAATAATAAAAAAATTTATATTTCAGAAAAAGAAATTATTGAAATTTGCTGCTTAGAGCTTGTTCTTACCCTATAGCTAAAGACATCTATGAAACAACATAAGAATTCAGTTTATAAGATTGGGGAAGAGTTGTGATTTAAGCATTTTGTTTAAGAAAAAAACAACTATATATACATATATATATACATATATATATTTATATANAATACATCTTTTAAAATTGTTGTTTTTTGTTTTTGTTTTTTTATCAACCGTGACCGAAGCCCAACAAAAAATTCTCTACTGATATTTAAATAGGTATTATTGGAGGCCATTATTATTTATTATTTTATGAATAAAAATAGGGCATGGCCACATAGTGTTTTTGGCAATGGTTTTCTTATATGTGTTCAAGGACTCACATTGTGCTGACAGGTGTTTCCTTAATGTCCTGTGGCTCTGTTCAAAGCAGAACATTCTTTATTTAGTATCAGAAGAGTGTGCTCGTCACTCTTGATATGAATGAAATGGTTTTCATTTTTCTACAACGACATATGGCATGTGTCTATTAAACTGGAGGCTCAGTTCCTTATCGTGGTAAATCGAATCAATAAGAGTGGGCGATAACATGAAATCTCAAGTGTCAACGAATAACAATATAATGCCAGTAATAATGAGGATTTCGCAAATATTGTAGTTTATTTATTTGTATAAAAAATTAATTTTTCCACTTTTATTTTAATAGCTTTTTGACGAAAAAGGTTTATTAATTAAGAACAATTAAAGAGAGGAAATAGAATTTTAAAAAATCTATCTGTCCCAGCCAGGACTCGAACCTGGATCTCCTGCTTCGTTGTAGGTTCGAAGAGGAGATCCAGGTTTAAGTCCTGGTTGGGACAGATAGATTTTTTTTATTATTCTATTCCCTCTTATTAATTGTTTAAAACTTACGTGGGATAATAAACCACAACTAAATTAATATTTATATATTAATTCAGATATGAGCAATCAAACTTTTTTTTTCACTTATTCTTCCCCCCCGAAAGAGCTATCTATCTTGAAGTGATTTTATTTTTTCCCATCAGTATCCTTTTCGGCTTGAAGGATTAATCAGTCATTTGCACCAATTCATTTACATTTTAATGGAAAATATACTTGGATTACTCAGCTCCTACGCGACCGAAACGATGTTGAAACAAGATGTTTCTTATAATTTCCACTATTAATGTTTTCTTACCCTGTCTAATCTTTGATTTGCGAAGGATTTGTGCGTGTGAAGTAGGATTGGCGAGAGAAAAGCACGTTCTTCGGCCAGAGGATGGTGTGGCCGACAGGAAATCCCCTTTCCCGTTCTGCTAGTTGAAAAGTGCCTCATCTGTACTCGGTTGAGCTGTTGTAAGTGGAGTTCCATTCCCTCCTGAATCGGCCTGTCGTGGCGACAAAGTCCCAAGTAAACGGCTACTTTCAGATGAAGGAGAAACGTCAGCGCACCCTCTCAACGGCGAACTCAATTATCCAGTGCTAGGAAGGACCACAAAGAAGGATTTGGGAAAAATAAGGATAGCAAATACAATCAAATCCAAAATTCGAGGGCGTAGTTCCCTCAATGGTCTATCTATGGAGTAGATAGGAGATCAAATCATTAAATTTTTTTACAAGCCTTTACTTAATTCGAAATATAGAAGTAACAAAAACATATGTTAGTTATAGAAAATATTTGGGAGGCTAAAATCGCATTGGTGCGGCACCGATGAAATTTAATCGTGTTAAGAAGTTTTTTTTTTTTGTTTTGTTTTCTTTATAATAAAAATAATAATACTTGTTAGTTTCCTTTTCAACTACTTAGGGTCAAAAAGGGAGGGGCTATCCACAGGTCGCCATCCTATACTAAAACTAATAATGCCAGCAATATTTCAGTAAATTATTATCTGCACCATCATCTTCCTTTTTTTCATATCAAAAAACTTTATGTATCAAGTTGTTACTTGATAAATATTCTTATTTTCCAATGATCATTTTGCAATAATAGTATAATCAAAATGCAGACTTTTCGGATTACATTTACATTGTAATTAAGCAATCTTCGGGGCTATTTAAATAAAATATTGTAAGAAAACATGAGAAAAATATATAAGATTTATTACATTGTTGTAAGAAAGAAAAAAATTTTAATTGAATAAATTTCACATGACTAAAAGAAAAGTATATGAAGCGCATGACATGACTGCCATAGGTCTTTTCACAGCCAGGAAGATACTTTTTTTTTTATTCATCATTAGTTAATTAGGAAAATATCCAGGGTGAAATTAGTAAAACAAAGAAACTCTTTTGTGTGAAACAGTTTAAGCACTCTCAGAATGTTAATAATTCAAACTCAAAGCATTTTTACATGTGGATTGCTAGCACAAAACTCAAAAGGAATAAATAAATAAAAGTATAAAAATGCTTTGAGTTTGAATTATTAATATAATAATTGATAAGGTGGCAAACTGCACCCTTAAGAGACAGCGTTAAAAGCACGAGTCAGCAATGTTTAGGGTACTGATATAAAACCATGGGCTGGCTGGGCTCTGTAAGATGTAGATAAATCAATCATTTTAGGAGATAAAAACTCCTAAGTCAAAGAACTTACTCCTCCAAACTAAGGAGTTGAGCAGAGTTAAAAAACCCACCTCGTAAAAGAATATACTGTCAGGAAACCAAGAATAACTTACTACATGGAAATAATGGAAAATAAAAATAGAAATGATAATATAAAATATTGACAGAATCGATAAAAATAACTATTTAAAGTTTTATAGTGGTTCTGATGTAAGGATCAGTAAAAGAGGTGCAGGATTTATGATATGAAGAAAAACAAGAATTGGACAAAGATAATTTTATACAGACAGTGGCTGACTGCATCTCTGACCAATGAAACTGGTAAATACCTTTGTCTGTTCCAATAATTTACTGGTAAAAAGCACTTTTTACCCAATTAAAGATATTTATCAAAGTATGCGAAATCACTGAGTGATGTTTTAACCATTGATTATAGATTATATTAAAATTAGCAGTAATATTCCATTCCAATATCCTAATTACAGTTACGTGCTTTATTAAAAGGTTTTGTTATTTTAAAAATTATACAACTGGTTTTAATTTTAAATTGTTTTTAAAACAACAAGTTGACATTTGATATAGTTTCTCATTGACAGCAAGTAATTTTTACTATTGTTAGTGTTAGAGTTTACTATAGTTATTAGCATAAGAAAATGTTGATGTAGTTAAGTAAGAAAATCAATAAAAAAAATCACATTGATAAATTGATGAAACTTTTGAAAACTTTATGTNTGAAGATGTAGATAAAAGAGGAAATACCAGAAATTTGAAACACAGTCTCAATTACCCAATCTATGAGATCAGATCCATGACATAATACAAAAATGACTGAAACATAACTATAATCCAAGTTATTTACAAAATTTTAATGAATGTAAATCTCAACACAAGCCAAGAGAAGAATGAGAAAATAAGGTAAGGTAAGTGAGGGCCCACCCAGGGCTGTAGTGCTACTTTACAGCAGTATTGGAATGTATGGAAATTAATTATAACACAGTTTGAATTTTTTTTACAGTTCTAGTGTAAAGTTGCCATTCATGTAAAATTTGAAATAGTATTGATTATACATAACATTATTAAAATTAATTGATTGATTTTATTTGATCCAGCAACTTGTTTGTTGGGGATTTACGGTGCTCAACTGCTGAGGTTATCAGCACGATCCAGCAACTAGCATAGTTAAATAGTAGATTGAGAAGTAAGAACTTTTAAGTACACACACATACATTAATGGTTTATTAGTTATTCCCATAGTAACCTAGAAGACCATCAATTCAAAGTAAATGACAAGCAAAAACTTTTAGAGAAATAAATCATATCAAATAGTCAACAAAAAATAGTAATGTATTTCTTTATATATTATTTCCATAAAGAAAAACCGAGTAAGACTCCCACAGAGCTGCTTGAGAAGTTGATCAACATAAGAATGGGAAGCTCAAGAAATAGGTAATAGTTTAGATAAAAATAAATGAAACCATATGAAAATGTGTATGAGGAGATGTACTTCTTATTTCCAGGAAAAATATCACATAAAACATTAAACATTCTTTGACTCCTAAGGCTCCAATTATAGGTGTTTTAAAAATTAAACCTAGCTCAATGCCTACACAGGAAAGTACTTGGAGTATCACAAATGGTAGATATATTTTTATTATACATATATTTTTATTATCACCATATTGCAGGAATATATATTATGGTAAATAGTGATAACTACTGTGATTCATCTACACATTTGACTAAATTCAAATGTCGCTACTACGATGAAAATCACATACATAAACTTTATCCTTTATTTAAAAATAGATTGTTGATGAATGCCAGTCTTTGAAAAAGTATACATAAATTTCTACAGATTTTAAATCATCACAGAAACAAATAAAATAAAAATTAGACTAAACTCTTGTACTATTAATTTATTATATCTTACTTGTTCCTGAGCTGTGGTCTGTTCCAAAGAGATGCTCTTACGTAAAAGACTAGGCCTTCGCTGTAGGTCTCTTTTTTTTACTTTTGAAGATACATCAATTCCTCCATCTGACTCAACAGAGGAGGATCTGAAAATTAATAAGTGAAAATTAACTATTACTAAGGTCCAGATCATTTGGTTGTTCCAATTTAAGCACAGCAATTTCTGCATATATTTTAAAATAGTAATGTTAGAAAAAATTTAAATCATCACTGAATTTGTATAAAATTGCAACAAATCATTTACACTTTTTTTTTTTTTTTTAGTCAGTTTTTCTATTGAAAACAAGTAAGGTGTTGAAATTATGCTTAAAGGTGGGAATAAGTAGAACTTATTTATATGAAGCACAATATATATTATAAATAATTTACCTCAAGGAACCAAAAGCTTTTCTAAATGACACCCTATCTTCTTGCTGGACCTTTTTTAACTCATTTGCTGCTTCTGTCAACCTTTTTAGAATTTCTTGAACTTCATGACTCTTGGCATCATCTCTCCCTACTGATGATTCTAGAAATATAATTTTTAAAAAATTAAAAAGTATTCTTAAATTTCAAATAAATTAAATTATTTTACCATAATTTAAAATAAATAATTCACCCACAAGTTAGTGATGCATACTTTTAAATTTAGTGCTTTACGTCTCATTGATAGTGTCAAATAACTGACAAATTTTTAGACAGAGGAAGAAAATACTTTATAATCACCAAAATATAATTCTAACTGAAAGAAAAATAATAATTGGGACCTCAGCGTTGACACAGGGGGGAAAAAAAATTATTATTAAAAATTTACCTCTGCTGTAATCTTTCCTTTCCAATGCAGGAGAAGCTTCACGAGATTTTGGACCCTGAAATTTCATTATCATTAATTCATTATCTACAGAGAAAGACATATATTGATAAAATATCTAGTAAAACAAAAAAATCACATACTTTTCTCCTCACTGGTGGAGTAGGCATAGTTGTAGGAAGGCGAGGTTTGGAAGGAAACAAATCTGGTGCCAAGACTGTCAACTCTTCAACCTTTGACATAAAATTCAAAGAAGTAAATGACCAATAGTTAAGCAATTAAATTACTCAAGAAACTAATTAATGGAAGATTGGAAGAAGAAGAATTTCTAATTGTTTCAATTTTCATGAGAAATGAATTAATGCCCTAAAAAGATAGAGGGTAAAGCATCTATCTTCTAATTTAATATTCATGGTATGGAGATTACTTAATTAAAGATCTAATATTACTGATAAGTCATATAATATATTGTTATACTACTCTTAGTTATCAATAATATAGTTAATTACAAAGTAACAAAAAAAAAATCTTAGGCAGAATGTAATGCCATTTGGTAGTTAGTTCCTCAAGTAAATTTTAAACCCAATAAATTTCTGAGTTTTTTCCTCCCTGGAGGCCAAAACTAGGATCTTCGCACTATCCAAAACTAAAATTTTTACTATTTTTTCTATCATACTTCAGTATTCCCTTTAGGTTCCAATATTTGGATTTATAATTCAATCAAACCAGCAATGCTTACATAATGTAATGAATGTAGTTTTAAAAATAATAATTTTAATATGCGGTATTTTCTTAGCTCTGAAAGTTGATCAATTTCTATTTCAAATCAAATTAAATTTTACATACAAGTTTCAGGAACCTTCCTAAACATTCAACTGGACATTAAAGTGCTATTAGGTTCTAAATTTCTTCAGAGAGCTCTTCATAAGATAACGTCAACTACCATAAGATAGTGCTAAATTTAATTTTAAGATTTAAGAGTTAGTGCTCAATATTTAAGAAGTTCTCTGGTTATTACTATCATACAGAAAATGATAAACAATATTCCTATCTCCTAATTAAGTCAACTAACTGAGGGTTCCAAAAATATTTTCCTCTCACAGAAATGATAATTTCAGAATGGATCTGAGAATAGACAGCAAAAGAAAATTTCAAAAAAGGAAGAAAATATGTATTATTGTCATATTACATCAAGTACTGAAGATGTAGATAAAAGAGGAAATACCAGAAATTTGAAACACAGTCTCAATTACCCAATCTATGAGATCAGATCCATGACATAATACAAAAATGACTGAAACATAACTATAATCCAAGTTATTTACAAAATTTTAATGAATGTAAATCTCAACACAAGCTGTATTAGAAAAATATTAGTTAAAATGATTTTATCATAAAAGTTAGAGGAACTAATAAGGCTTACAAAAATGGCTCATTCCATATCCCGATAGAGATTGAAAGAATATATAAATATAAAGTGGGGAACGAAAAAGAAGACATTCAAGATATATAGAGTTTCCTAATAACAGTAGTAGTTAAAACTTAAAAAAAAATACATTATTTTGAAACAGTGAACATGAACCATTCCAACAGTAGAAAACAGATAATACCTCAGATCTCTAGTAACCTTTATCAATGACCAATTTATTGAGGTATATCAAAATTATCACTAGTCCTCAATTTCTTATACTAAAGTTGAGAAAAATCTTTGACCCAATTGAGCCAGAACTAGATAGATAGAGGAAATTTTGACAAATAATCTAGAGTTTAAAATTGAAAGGTTTCAGCATTTGTTTCCCTATTTGAATATTACCTATTATTAAGTCAATAATAGGTAATATGGATGAATGAATACATTAGTGGCTAAAATTCAAGTCAAAGAGAGGCTATAAATAAGATAAATAAAAAAAATAAAGAAAGAGGTGCACTTAGTAAGGTGAAAAGCAAATATACACTTAGGTAGAGAAGGGTAGTTCAGGAGGCTATACATTTTTAAAGTCTGAAAATATATATATAT
>KZ807212.1:252595-264587 GCA_000696205.2 Oncopeltus fasciatus | reverse complement strand
TTTTTTAAAAAAAAAAAAAAAAAAAAAAAAAAAAAAAAAAAAAAAAAAAAAAAAAAAAAAGAACATATAATAATATTGTTTTTATGAACGTCCCTTAACAAGTTATAGCTGGAATAAATAAATTATTTTTATCCAGAGTGATTATATGAATACAGGTCAAATAAAGATTTAGAATATTATCCAACAGGGATTATTCTAATATTTAGTTCATATGGTTTACAAATTTTTTCTCATTCACCTGAAACAAAAATTCTGCATCCTTTGATTTATCTACACCTGAGAGTGACTTTGAGACATTTTCTCTTGGGTCTATCTAAGTTAATAAAAAATATTTGTAACCTTAAAATAAGATTACTTCTGTGAGGTAGATTTCATAGAATCATGCCCAGATAATCTCTTAGCATCAAAACTTCATATAAGTAAACAATTTCGTCTCCAGAAAACTTATCAAAAGAATTGTCATAGTTCTAACCATGTTTCTCTTGCTTGTTTTGTAACTACGAACTTTTTCGAACATTTCTTCACATTGTTGGACAGTTTAACAAGTTCATCTACAACTTAATGAAACCTAATTCCTTCTGAATGTCTTGTGAAACATCACCATCCAGTGAGGCCTCCAGTAATGTCCAAAAGCCTATATTTTTTTAAAATTAAGTAATTTTTACTTTACATTAATCACATGGCTTTTTTTTTAAGGGAGAAATTTGGGGCTATTGAATGTTTGGTATCATTTTAATTTCATTTAATAAATTGTCAGTTATTTTTCCAACAAGGCTGTCAAAGTTTAATTATTTTTTCTTCATAACCTATCAGTGTTATATCTAACTAAAATTAAAACTATAACATCTTAATGAACATGCAAAAAAAGTAATATTCAAAGCACTTCAATGATGTGTGGTCACACTTCATTTTATCTTAAAATTTATTTTAAATTTACTCTATAATTAAAGAATAATACAAAAATACAAAAATTTTACAAGGAAGTTTCATAATAACGTAATTATACATTAATAAAACCTCAAATCTTTAGAAAGGCCAAATTTTGATTTACTAATATCCCCGCAAAAAACATTCAGAATTTATTGTTTCATAAGGAATTAATAGATAATAAAGTCTTTAAATACTTTTAATATATCTAAATAAATTTTTGAAAAATGTTATAATAATTATAGATTAGATAGACTTATTTTCTTTATGTTCAATCACTCTAGATGTTTTCCAGTCAAATTTAAAGCAAAATCCAAGGTTTGGAAACCCAGTAATAATAACCTCATAAATAATAATGATTTCTCAATAATGGACTAAAGTGTTGTGTAGGATTTTATTGGAAAGTATTTAAATAAATTATTTGTTTTAATGTATTAATCCAACTTATTCCCAAATTTTTATGCTGCTGATACTTTTCAAGGGTCTTTTTGCTTAAAAAGACAGAAATGCATGTAAATAAATTAAATTTTAATATTGGAGGTATCATTATGAATTAAAACATAGGTTATTAATGCCACAAAATGCATATAATCAGCATAAAAATAAATTAAATAAAAATAAGAATGGTATAATATTTGTCTACTGAAGATAAATTTAACAATGTCTTTACTATTTGTTTTTGCGTTTTTTATCATGATGATATTTTTGTTATTTTAATATTTATACTTTTGCATAGCCAGAAAGCAAAAAAATACACTAGAATAATTGTATTGCTTAATTTTTGTAAGCTAATATTTCATCTTAGAGTGTAAGCCATGATCAGGGCCAGTGATTGAACAGAGGGACCTCTGTCAGGGATCAGTAAGTCCTTTTCACTTGGAGGCCATCAGAATACTAAGTACTATTGGAAAAGGACTTACTGGTACCACAAAAAGATCTCTAATTTAATTAATAGTTCTGCTGATAGCTTACAATATAAGCATATATATTGCCTTACAAAAATTTAAAAAAATAAACATCATTCTGGTGTATTTTTTTATTTATTTACCACCTGGCTAATCCATAACCATTTCTTTTTTAGTGAAGAGGAAACGAGTTTCTTGAGAGCCAATCAATGTCAACCATACAATATATATGGTTATAGTTACATTATTAATGTTACATAATCTTAATTATACTCATTATAACCTACATACAAATAGATTTATCTAAGAAGAAAAAATACTTAAAGCAAAAATATTCACATCTTTCTTGAGATAGTTTATTTGTTCTGCATAACATTCTTCCTGCTTTTTTAGTTGGTCAACTTCTGATTGTTTCTCATCACAAATAGCCTGTAATCGCTTCTTTTCCAAATTAAGGGTATCATAATCCTTTATTTTTTCCTAAAATTTTAGGAAAAAAATTAGTAAATAAATACTGAATTTTCAATTATTTGCTTAGCAGAGTGCTATTTTACTATTATAGTACAAAGTTGTTCAGGAGTGGCATTAAAACTTAATATTTCTCCAACCATGGAATCATCTCCATCAACTAGAAAAAATAAATAACTGCATAAATGGATTCTTCATAAACTTTTAGAAGAAAAATAAGGTAAGCCACTTAACAAATACATTTTCTTTAGCTTCCCGCTTAAAAATTGAATCCTTTTTAAACAAGAGGTTGCATCACCTGTGACAAAAAATGGGTTTTGTACAATAATTTTAGACAATCATATCAGTGGTTGTCAGCTGGTGAAAAAATTCCTAAAACCTGGCCTCCATCCAAAGAAAATTTTTATCTGGACAGGTGTGGTGCATTTCGTGATTCTGAATCAAGATCAAACTATCACTGCAGAAGTATATTCCACAATAGTGGACCATTGGCAATTGAAGCTAAGGCTTTTTGATCCTAAATTAATTGAAAAGAGCCACTACTTCTCCAGGACAATGCTCGATCACACACTGAAAAATTGACCGAGATTGTCTGGGAAGTTTTGCCACATCCCCCTTATTCCTTGGACTTTTCACCTACTGATTACCAGCTGTTGAGATCTCTAGAAAATCACCTCAGACAGAAATGTATCGACAACCAAGAAAGGCTACTATCCACATTGAAAAAGTTTTTGTCAGTAAAAAGAGTCTGTTTTTTATAGAAGGAATTTGGGATTTACCATTGCATTGGGAGAAAGTTATTGGATCAGAGAATATTTGGTGAATAAATGTATTATTATTAGATGTTCATTTTAAACTTCTATAGAAAAATCAATAGAACTTTTTTGAATGGCTTGTTATATATGTACATGGTATATATACATAGCTAGTGTACACATGGAGAAGCTCCATCAAATTCAAGCAGTAATACTTTTCTGATCCAATAATTATTAAGTTATCCAACATTGTGCTTAAGTTTAGGGTACTACCCAAGCGCACGGGATCTGAGTGGGACTCCAAAGCCTTTTATATACATTTATTAATTACTTTAAATATTTCATATCCCATAGCAAGAAGTATAGCCAAAACAAATTAATAATAAAAAAAAAGAAAGAAATTGTTCAAATTAAAAGAAATACTGCATGTATTACAAATAGTAATACACTCATGAATACATACATTATAAATACACTTTTTTTTTTTTAGGAAGAGCTAGAAACAGTAAAGAAGTCAATATACTTATTTTTACCTGTTTTAATCATTTGAGCCAACTTAAAATGAACATCCTATATAATTTATGTACTTTATATAAAATTCCTTTAATAGAATAAAATAAATAAAAATCCCTAACAACTAAAACAATCATTCAATTACATTTCTTTCACTCAATACTATTGAGTTTCAAGAATTGAGCTTTATATATATATATATATATATATATATATATATATATATATATATATATATANTATATATATATACAGAAATTAAACTAAAAATTATTACATTTTTTCATTTTTTTTTAAATATCATTAAGTTAGGAATTTTAATTGAGATTTTTTTATTATTGTCAACATATTACTCAATCACAATACTAACCTATTTATTAGACCACATGTACTTGATGATAATGTGTGTCCACTTATGTGTAACTGGTAATAATAAAGACAAGCATCTCTTGCAGGGGCCAGGGTAAATCAGGGGATCTATTTGGGTCTCGCAATCCTGGTGTTGCAGGTTCCAATCCCGCCCTGGGTGAGCTTTTATTTATAAATATAAGCTTGTCCTGAGTCATGGATGTTTAGAGTGGGGTGACACCCTGCATATAGCCCAGCCTTCCATGACCCTAAGTGGTTGAAAGGGAGGCTAACAATTAAAATAAAATAAAAAAAGAAAAAGCTTATCCTGCCCTTAGAAGGTAATATTTTTACATTCCTACTATCCTGATTATCCCTGATCCCTGTTTTCCATGTAAACTAATATTTCAGAGATACTAGTCATTAGTTATTACAACACAATTGGCACTGAAGACTTTCAAAAAAAGTATCTAATTAACTAAATTTTGGTGAAGGGTTAATCTGTTTCAACCTATTCCCTAAATAACTGGATGCAATTTAAATCAATGTCATTAAATGCATACAGTGACAAATGTGACTGCTACACTTTTCAATTAGAAATTTATCAATTGAAATAAGGCCCCAGTGAATCCCACTTTCATTTTTATGTAAGATTAAGTTGCTTAATTACAACTGGCTTATATTTCGAACCATGAAAAAAATTTTGTGGAACCCCAAATGAATTATAGTAGAGATACAGCTCTGAGTTGTATTAATAGGATTAGAGTAACCAATAAGCTCATTAATAAAAACAAGAAACACGGATTAACTAGACCTTGCATCAGCATGCTGATAACAACTATCAATTTGGAACGAATAGTCCTCCACCTAAAAAAATAAGACTGAAACTTAATTTAGTACAGACCATCTTTAGAAGAAAACACATAAAGCCCAACAGCTATTGTTCAACCAAAATATTATTTTAGCCCAAGACAAAATTTCTGAACACGACAAAATTATTTTATGCCTAGAAACCTAGGGAATTCTAACTTCACTGAAACTATCAAGTAACCAATCATATTGCAGACTAAAAGAATCATGCTTACCTCATCTAGAGGCTCAATACTTAAATTACCTACCACAGAAACATTACCAAAAATACAACAGTATAGAATTTTTTAGAGGACACCAACCTGACCCAGGTAAATTTACCTAATGAACTTAATAAAATAATAAATTATATAATCAGTTACTTTATGTAACATACTGGCTTAAAATATCTAAAAATAAAAATCATAAAAAGAGAGCTAAAACCCTTAACTGTAATAATATTGACCCAAGTAAAAAACACTTCTGTTGTTTTCATTGAAAATGGTAATACCTCGTTCCCATACATAAAAATAGGATATCTTGAATTCTCTAAATCCTTAGAAAGCATAATAAATAATTATACTCTAGTAACAGTATTAAACTCAAATGGAACTAACTCTTCCCTGCAATTAAAAACCCTTTGAACCATACAACTTGAGACAAGAAAATGAAGAAATGGTGAATAGTCACTGACTATTGTAACCTAAATGAGAAAACAGTACAATTTGTTTACTCTGACTAACATTATGGGATTACTTGATAAACTAAAACATTGCCAGTATTTAATAATTAAATCTTTATTTATGTTCCAACAAGATGCATAAAATGGCATTCTCTACAAATGACAAGCATAATGTAGTATTTAGTATATTATCTTTCAAGTGACTAGACATATCAAAACTAGCAGCTATTGAAAAATATCCAATATTTGAAACTGTTAAAGAACCCAGAGCAATTATAAGGTTCTTTGGCTATCACTATAAATTTCTAAAATACTGCAAAAAACATAAAACCTCAAAACAAAAAAAAAAAAAGCGGACAATAGACCCCAACAATACAGAATTTATAGAATGTTCTAATTACTGCAAAACATTATTAATGAGCATTATTAATGATAAATCCAGATTTTTCAAAGGACTTTATACAAGACATTGATGCTAATCCAATTTGTGAGACACCTCTAGCCAGGTCAAAAAAATAAACAAAAGGCTAGAAAAGAAAGTCTATACTCTAGGAAAGGGGTTTAAATACAAGCCAATTTTAAAAGGTTTTGGGTAAATCTATTAAAAACAAAAAAAAAGAGTTACAAAAATTAAACCGCGAGTGAAACAAAAAGAAAAAACTGTATTCATAAAAAGCCATACTAGATTGAGAAACCAACTGTTTAATTATGGTATGAACACATCTGAACTTAGTAATAAATTATTTAATGTAAAAGAAACTCCCTTTTACCCAATATGCTAAAACTATGATTTATCAGGGAAAAGGTATTATAACTTAAAGCAAAAAGGGACACATAAGACCTAACTATGTCTCAGTCTCATTGACTAATACTCTTAATTATCTTTTTAAATTTCATTTTATTTTTAACTAATTATTTATTATATTAATATTNNNNTTATTATATTATAATTATAATTAATTTCTAAGTTAAGATATTCATACCAAATATTAGTGTAATAATAATAACAAATTTGAAATTAAAACTTCATATGTTAAACGCGTCAGTGACAAGGAAGCATTTTATTAAAGCACTTTGCTTTGCTCCTCTGATTTTTTATTAAAAAAATCTAGCCCTTCTCATTAATATATACTGATATTCAGTTGTCTTACCATTAAAGAATTAAAAAATTAAAGATATTCAAACAAAGACACTTTCCAGAAATATGTAGAGCTTCTGGAGACTCAAAATATATGAAAATGATTTATATGTTTGTTTTTTTTTTTAATTTTTGATTAATATACATAATTAAGCCAAATTTAAATTGAAGTCAAAACAAAACTATTATAGTAATGAAAAAGTCACTAAAAATAATGAATAACGAAACTTTTTATTATCAATGAATAATGAAAAGTAATCATTAATTTACTAATAGGTGGCACTTAGAAATTTCTGACTTCTGTAAAATGCATAGAAGTTGAAAAATATTTTACCTCTAACTTGTTTTTCTCTTTTAACCAATATTCTTGTTTCATACTGTAAGTTTCTTTGAACGATCTCATTTCATTTTCAACATCTTCTAATTCATTAGCAGCTTTAACCAGTTGACTACAAAAAAAAAGTTCATAAATTGTATTTTTTGAGATCTTGTTTTCATAAAAATAAAAATCTATTATTTTATGATAGATCAAAATATCGCTGTACTTAATTTCAGCAAAGTTATTTTCTAATATATTATTTATTTTCTCATGAACAATTTGGTTCCAAGCAGAAATTTTTCAATTCATATTTTAATTAAAGCAGGGTGCAAGGGTTGCTGAAATCCTATTAAATACAAATTCAAAACTTTCAATGTTTAATTTATGATATACATTTCAATTTGATACAGTAAAGAAATTCAGAAATGGAAATGACATACTTCTGTTCTAAAAAATATTTGTCAACAATCCTTGTGGAGATGACCAGATTTATTTGATGCTTTTGTACAAACCTTTTAAAGACAAATTCTTTTAAAGATGGATTATAGGTTTTATCATTTAAATCAGATGATATACTGAAACTGGTCTAAAGCTAAAGGATTACTTATGTAGTATGTTATTCTATTTTATTTTTAATATGAAGACATTAAAAAATATGTGTAATTTTTTATAGGACTTCATTTCATATTTGAATATATATGAAGCCAATAATATGAAACAAAAAAAAAACTAATCAGTAGCTAAAGAGGTATGCACTGACTTAACTCTGATTAGTATATAGCTTACTTAGCTAGCTTACTAGTGTAAAGAAAAAACATGATATTTGATAACATTTTTTGCAATGGAGATTTGAGCATTGGAGGACTAAACTCATTTCTAACTCTATACATTATATCTGCTATAAAGCAGATAAATCTCATTAAACCCTTTAAGATTCTGATTTTCAGGGCTCTGTAAGCTATGGTCACATAGCCGAGAAGCTAAAAAGGAGGAGCAAACACCTGTTTGAGTAATTTATTCAAAGAGGTGATCATTGTTTTTTTTTTTTTAATTTTATTGAACTCGAGTGGGTCCCTACCAATGAATCGTGTACTAAGAAAAAAGATCCATCAGGAATAGTATTTGTTCTTCTGCCTAGGAAGGTTTTGCTGAGTTTTTGATGGTATTGGAAAGAAATCGTTTATCAGGAACTGCCCAAAAGATAGCCATGAACATTAAACTTGGATTTTTAACCCATTGTACTTGAATATTTCTTGAAATAAAGAAACTAAAAATTGTCCCCTGCACCCCCTTCCATTTTTAAATGAAAAAAAAAAATAGTTGGGCCTAAACACAAAGAATTTCCAACTTTAAAGCCAAAATGAATAATTTAATATTCACTTTTAATGTATTCATTTTACTTATAGACTAAAACCTTTTTGGGACAGAAACAATGTGAAAAGCCATGTAGCCAAGAGTTACATTAGGAACTCCTACAAATTTATGGAGGGGGGGAGGGGCCAATAGTTAACCAAAAGTAAGTTTTCTTAAAAGTTCCTAAGAATTTTTTATTATGGAAAGAAATAGAAACAAAATAGTCAATGAAATAAATGAATTTTTTTTTAAATAATAAAATAAGCAATAACTACATTTACCTTTGCACTTTTTCTTTCTCTTTAACAAGTGTTGCCTTCATTAATACATGTTCTTCTTCTAATTCTTCATAATGCCTTGTAAGTTCTTCATATTCATGCTTCTCGCTTTCCAATGCCACTTCAAGAGCTAAGAGAAGATAAATATATTTGAATACTCCTTTTTTAAAATATATTTATCAATCAAAACATGAAAATATGATAATACTATGATATATATTTTCATTCTTAAATTTATTGATGACTTAGCAAATTAAATTATAAAATTAAGCTGAATCAGATTAGCAGAGCATGGAAAGTATTAAAAAAAATTAATTTGGCCCTTAGCACAACTACAGTAGTAATATATAGAACTCATTTTCACAGCAGGAATAACACCACTGTAAATAAAAAGCTATTTTCTTCTCATAAATCTGCAGCTCAGAATGGATAGTTGGGATAGAGGCATAGAAAGATATTAATGAGGGGCATGGGAACCCCAATTTGTAGAAGACTAAGGACTTAACTTGGTTGATATTTGCAATGGAAAATTAAATAAATATTAAAATAGATTCAGATACCTTTTTACTCAATTCATTGACTTATATTGTAAACCAACTAACGGTACAAAGTACATTTTTTCCGGCATTCCAAGAGCCTTTCATTAAAATACATATATATGATTGCCAAACCCCAACAAAATTGTTCATGAACTATCAACTTTTTTCAACTTTTTTTGTTTACTTTGTTTTTTAAATTATTTTAATCCATAAAAACATTCTAACCATCTATTTTGTCCTGTAACTCTTTTCTGACATCACTTGTTTTTTTCTGCTCTGCTGAAACGGTGTTTTGCCTTAATTGAGATAACTCTATGTCTTTTGCTTTAATCTCTCTCTCCTGAGTTGTTTTTAGTCTTTCCATCATCTTACGATTAGCCTGAAAAAAATAATTTTATTTTTCTTATTTATTCTAAGAATACACAATTTAAAAACCAATTAAAAAATATGTAAATAATACACATTTCAATAATTAATATTAATTGCTTATGTAATTAAATTACAATATTTTAGTTATGTATTATATACGCACTAAGTACCCATACATATTCAATACTAGCACTTGCATTTATTTCTTAAAAGATTACTCTCCATACTATATTTAAAGAAATAATTAGGCTATAAAAGAAATTTTAAAAAAAGTATGAGAGCTGCATAAAAATAATGAGGGTTTGCTGAATAATAAAATTCAGTTGAGCAGTGATTTTACAAGAATCCCAGTAGGACTAAATTAGTATTTACTCATGTTATTTGCATTTATAACATAAAACATGATAGTTCTATTAAGAAAAGATATATAATTTACAAATGAGTTATTTTTTAAAAGAATTAACAATAAAATGCCTATAATTCATACAATTATTAGATTATAATTTACAATCAAATTGAATTCATTTATTTATTATTTTTCACTGTATTCTGTTTTATCAGAGGAAACAGATGCAATCTCTTGGTTGTATTGCTAAATACCTTCCTTAATATATATTTCTCATAAGTAAATATTATGAGAAATGTATATTAATATCATTAATATTCATAAAATATTATTAATATCATATTGATATTCATATAAATATCAATATGATATGTTAATTAATATAATGAACTAACATTTCTCATATTAAAGGCTATAAATTTTAGAAAACAACATTTCAATCTATATTTTTTAACATTATCTCATTTACTAAATATTGGTTACCAATATAAGTGAAAAACTTGACAAATTCATCTCATTAAAGAGATAATTTAAAGAATAAAGCTAAAAATATTATTTTTAATTGATAGTTATACCAACAACTTCAACTCATAGATAATGTATAAATATTGAAAATGCCTCTCATTGCATTTGAAATTATACAGTGAGACTACTGATAAAGTGAAGAAATGAATGAACCTGGTATTAATGACTGCAAAAAAGGCACACCAAGAAAAAAAAAAAAAAAAAAAAGAACATATAATAATATTGTTTTTATGAACGTCCCTTAACAAGTTATAGCTGGAATAAATAAATTATTTTTATCCAGAGTGATTATATGAATACAGGTCAAATAAAGATTTAGAATATTATCCAACAGGGATTATTCTAATATTTAGTTCATATGGTTTACAAATTTTTTCTCATTCACCTGAAACAAAAATTCTGCATCCTTTGATTTATCTACACCTGAGAGTGACTTTGAGACATTTTCTCTTGGGTCTATCTAAGTTAATAAAAAATATTTGTAACCTTAAAATAAGATTACTTCTGTGAGGTAGATTTCATAGAATCATGCCCAGATAATCTCTTAGCATCAAAACTTCATATAAGTAAACAATTTCGTCTCCAGAAAACTTATCAAAAGAATTGTCATAGTTCTAACCATGTTTCTCTTGCTTGTTTTGTAACTACGAACTTTTTCGAACATTTCTTCACATTGTTGGACAGTTTAACAAGTTCATCTACAACTTAATGAAACCTAATTCCTTCTGAATGTCTTGTGAAACATCACCATCCAGTGAGGCCTCCAGTAATGTCCAAAAGCCTATATTTTTTTAAAATTAAGTAATTTTTACTTTACATTAATCACATGGCTTTTTTTTTAAGGGAGAAATTTGGGGCTATTGAATGTTTGGTATCATTTTAATTTCATTTAATAAATTGTCAGTTATTTTTCCAACAAGGCTGTCAAAGTTTAATTATTTTTTCTTCATAACCTATCAGTGTTATATCTAACTAAAATTAAAACTATAACATCTTAATGAACATGCAAAAAAAGTAATATTCAAAGCACTTCAATGATGTGTGGTCACACTTCATTTTATCTTAAAATTTATTTTAAATTTACTCTATAATTAAAGAATAATACANAAAAAAAAAAAAAAAAAAAAAAAAAAAAAAAAAAAAAAAAAAAAAAAAAAAAAAAGAATAAAAGAATTGCATAAGTGAATAATAGCTAACACTTTGTTTAGGTTTCAAGACTTTTACAGAAAGGTTTTCTCTTATTAAAAAATAATTCATATCAGACTTCATGGATTTATTATAATTTATATAGAGAAAAATATCCTTTATACATTAGTCTTACAACCCTTTCTGCTTCAAAGTGATTATTTTCTTACACCCGTATCATCAACTCTGTAGAGAAAGCCATAAATAACTTTCTTTTTTTTTTAACCTGCCATAAAACACTTTAGGAGGGAGAGACCTTTACAGGTATTCATCGTATTCAAAACACTCATGACACTAGAGAAGCTTTTATTTCTTTATAAAAGATGGTACGAAATGTAACTCGGCCCGCAGAGCCTGATAAGAATTCCAAATGGATTTCCTTGTTATTTACCTTCGATTATTTCTTAAGGCAAAACAAAAATATTGTTTTAAAAATCATATTTTTTATTTGCATAAATATTATGAAAAAATATTGCTAATATATTATATTATT
>KZ807212.1:237274-252565 GCA_000696205.2 Oncopeltus fasciatus | reverse complement strand
TTTAATGTACAAAGTCTGCAATAAGGACAATTTTCATCTTTCCATTCTGTCAGCAAACTTCAAAGGGGGTTGTTACCTTTGTTTAATTTATAAAATTATTGAATAATAAATTATATTATTAAAAATCAAAACAATAATTTTTTGTGAAATTATTAGCTGCATGTTTCACATAAATATCTATTAAACCCATATGAAAAATTAAGATGCTGAATGAAAAGGAAAAAACCCCTTTTGATAGGTCATAGATTATAATTAATTAAATATCAAACCAGTCAATTTGGTAGGAAGAAACCATAAACTACTTTACCCACTAATATACCTATTTCATGGCAGTATAAATTTCATTTTATTAAGAATTTAAATTGTGGTAATAAACTCATACTTTAAATCATAGGAGGTTTTAAAATGATAAAATATAAAATAAATATAGTTTATGATCAGCAGTAAAATTTAAAAAAATATCAAATACTCAGGAAGATTCTAATGAGTAAGACAGTCAAGAGTTTATTGGTTTTTATAGTTTTATACATGAAAGACACAATAAAACCCATGAAATCCAACATCCTTGTACTTAAAGTAATTTATTAATATTCCCACAACTGCTCCTTAATATAATAAGTTAGGATATATTTATTGTAAGTGCGGTAAAAATTAACTTCTAAATATGCAGAAGCTACATGAATGAAACGAATCATCAGTCCTGATTATTTGTTATTTAAATTTATCTTTTATAAGTAAACAAATCTGTGTTTATATTATTACATTGCTCACTACATAGAAAAACTTTTAGAACTCAAACTTGACATTTCAATTAACCCCTACTCCTCTTTTGGTCTGATTTTGCTCAATAACAAACTTAGCCTTTCATTTAACTTTTAACAGCTACATGCTAAATTAAAAAAATTAAGAAAACAAACTGAAAAATAGTTTTAACGAAAACATACGCCTATATATTTATATAAATTTTAGTTGCTATTTTTGGTGTTTAGTAGAAAAAAATGTAAAGTTTGAAGAAAATATCCAAGAAATCTCTTGTTAGTTGAAAGTTTGCAGGAAAAAAAAAATTAATATACTCACTTTCTCTAATTTTTCATTGGCATCCTTTAATTTTGCATTAATCAAATCCAGTTCTTCATGATATTGTTTATCTGAAGAAACGCGCACTTTAGCTTTTTCTATAACTCTAGCAGCATTTTCCTTAAAAAGGGAGAAAAAAAAAACATTAAAATTTAATAGAATTAGAATTAGAATATAACTTAATACTTCACTTACAGAGCTAAATAATTTTTGTACTTTCTGACTCAAGTATGGTTTTTTCTTTCAAATTAAGAAAATTTTAAAAAGCAAAGTGTAGTCTTCTCAAATTTTATTTAGTAAATTTTTAATTTTACTTACTAATTTTTTTATTTCTGATATTTTACTCTCAAGTTCTGTTTTCAGTTGTAATAACTTCTCCTCACATTCTTCAAGTTTTCTAGAAATCTCATGCTTAGAAATTGTTGTTGATTCTAATTCCTTTTCGAGGGCAGTATATTTTTTGTTTAACTCAGTATACTGGAATCAATTGTAAGAAACTTAGGTACATCTTTCAAAAATTATTAACTTAAGTACATGACTCTTCTTAGGTGAACAAATTGAAATTAAAATTTTCACTCAAAATAATTTTATCTTACCTCTTTTTCTAATTTTACAACTTTATCTTTCTTTACATTAGCTAGTTTTTCAGATTTCTTAAATTTTTCTTCAACCTCAATAAGTTTGAATTCCAATTCTTCAACCTTTTTTTTAGAATCTGCAACCTTAATAAATATTGAAAATTGTATTTCCTTATTTCTGGTAAGCAAGTTAATTTGTACTAAATGTGTGAGATAATACTAAATAATAGATTTTTCACAATAATAATCATATATGTAATATATATTCACTTTTTCTTACAATAGGAATTACTTAGATTTCAGATGTGGAAAATTATAGATAGGCTAAAACATATTATTTCTTTGTTTTATTTGTCAATTTTGTATTAGAGCATGACTTGTGAAGTTAAGGATCCTGAAGCACAAATATATGAAATAGTGAGTTTTTATGAGAATATCTTGAAGAATAAAAATATTACTTTTCAAATAAATTACTTTACTCTAATGAATGAATATATGTATGTATGTGTGCGTGTGTGTGAATAAAATATTAAAAACTGAATATTTAAGCAATGGTTTTCTATTTTTAATGTTAAATTTTAACTAACTCAGGGGTCTTTTAGAGATTAAAATAAAATAGAAAATAAAAAAAAATTACCTCCTTCTTTAATTTTGAGTTTTCAGATACTGCTTTATCAGAGGACTCTAACTTTGCTTTCAAATTATTTGAACTTTTCTTTTCTTCAGATAGTTCTTTCTTAAATGAATCTACTTGTTTTTTAAACTCCTCAATTTCTTCTTGCAAGCCATATGATTTTTCTGTTCAAGAAAAAAAATTGTATTTATTTAGCTGTAGTGAATAAAATATCAATCTAGATGCCAGCAAAGCTGTATCAAGTTCAATATAGTTAACTTCTAATGGATTCTCTGCTGCAATGATCAGTCGTGATCTCTACTCAATTTGCTAGTTGTATGCTGCCTCCCTCCCTCCCTCAGCCCTGCCTCTCTATATATATTTAATCCATCTCTTTCTGTTTTGATACATGTATAACACTGGGGAACACATTCTTTGTTGAGTTAGACTAATTCTTGGTGTCTGAATCTGAGAATAACCTCAGATTTTGTCTATCACATCAATTTTTTAAACTACAGGACATCCTCAGAAATCATGCATTTAAAATAATATAAAGTAAATACATACCATATATACAGATTACAAAACATTTAATCTAAGTTGAATTGAGTTCATACATATAAAATTGTTTAATTAATGAACAGTTTTTTTTTTTTTTTTTTGCTGTGTTAGCCTCCCTTGCAACCACTTAGGGTCATTGGAGGGAGGGGCTATCTACAGGTTGCCACCCTATTTTAAACACCCATGGCTAAGGACAACCTTCTATATTATAAATAAAAGATTGACCTGGGCGGGATTTGAACCCGCGGCGTCAGGATTGCGAGACCCGTACGGATCCCCTGAGCTATCCCGGCGCCCCCAACAGTACTTAAAAACTAAGATAAAAATTTGCGTTTGTAGCTTTTTCTGGAGTGTTTAGTTTGTGTACATGCACTTGATGCTCCAACAATAGTCAGCCATAAACATCATCATTATATGTACGTCCCATTTACCTTGATACCTTGCTTCCATGACCCTCAAATCTTGGTGGAAATGCTCACACTGCTCATCACTCACTGCACTAAGATTATCTGGGCAATTAGCAAGGTGGCTGTGTAAAAATTGCAATTTAATGCTCATGTTGCAACCTAGCTTTTGGGAGTTTTCCAAGAGTTGCTGGACAATTTCGGAGTAATTCAATGCACATGTATTTCCAAGAAAGTCTTTAACAATGTTTCTGAATGCCATATCCGTATTCCCTTTCTTCCAAAGATGGAAATTCATTGAAAACTAGCATCGGGACTTCAGCTGAATGCGGTACTGGGCCTATAGCTGATGGTATACTATGATACTCTATTTTACATTTCTTTTTCTTGTTATATCCCGATGTTTTCACTATATAAAAGTAACAATCACTTGAATGATCTTTGGGCTCACGCCAAATCATAGGTATACCAAATGGAAGCTTGGCATGTGTTCCCTTGGTTCACATCCATAAACCCTCAACAGACTGTTTACACAATGCATAAGGTGCCCATGCTTTATCTTGATTACCAAGTTTCACTTTAAAATAGGCAAAATATACTTGTGTGACAAATGTACTGATGTTTGTCCTTTGACTGGGAATGGTAAAACTGAGACATATATAACAAAACGAATCGGGGCTGTTTTCGGACTTGTGTAGGACGTGTAGGAGCAGAGGTAGCCATAAGGAAAGGTTTCAGTTCAAACACACTATGTAGTTCTGTACACTTCCATAACCAAATACTAAATACTGCTTTCGGACACACAACATTTCACCACAGTATAACACAGTATAACAGGCAGGTCTAGACCAGCATGCGCCCCACCCAGATAGAAACCAAACGTGACATGATAAAAGAAAACTGAAAACAGTTTTGAAACCAGCATGCTTAATTCTATAGAAAACAGCTAAAAAATCTAACTCAACAAAAATTGAGTTCCCCAGTGTAATGTATTGACATTAAAAAGGTTTTGTAATATAATTGTTATTATTGAATTTAGAAAAATTAAATAAATTTTACTGAGCAGTAAAGCGCCATTGACTGAATGCTATAATTAAAGCATGCATTAATTAAATAATAAATGAATACTCTGGAGATAGTTGGTTGAGGCATATGTGTATATGTATATATACTCAAAGGAATTACTTTGTTACAAAGTTTTTACAAAATATGTATTTAAACATGTAACAGAAAAAAAATTGTCTCAAGCTCCAGAAAAAATTAATTAAAAGAAATAAAAATAAATTTAGGAAAAATTATAGACTTAGAAGCCAACACTATTAAAACAATTTATTAAAAAATAAAATTGTAGAGAATGAACAAGTTGCATTGAGGTATATTATATTGTAAAAATTCAAACTTGAAACAAAAGTTGTTACTATTACCGCAAATAAAAATAATTAAAACTAAAATAATGTTAGTTTCTCTACATACCTAAAAAGCATACAACCTATCCCTTAAATTAAATTTTGAAACATTTATCCAATGACTTAATCATAATTACAACATTCTACAAAGGAACACATTCATTTTAAAATTAGCTTGACCAATTGGATTTAATCAGATATTTTTAAGCTAATTTCTGGTAATAAGGGATCAAATTTGAAGATTTTTTTGTCAAATATCATTAGGCATCTCTTAAACTGTAAAACTTTCTATTTTATTAAATAATGAGAGGTATAAATAAAATCTTTTCCAAATATTTTTTACAATATATAGTATATCTAACAGAAATGGGAGAGATCTGGACTAACATGCTTAGAGTTGGCTATATTGATTACTTGATCAACTTTGATTCACCTTAGAATAATATTGAGCAAAGATATACTTACTAAGATCAAATTGTAATTTTTCTATTTCTTGAAGTGCAGTTTTTTTCTGTTTTTCTAATTCAGCCTTACTCTGCGATAATTTTTCAATCTCTTTTTCAAATTTTGTTTTACTGTTATCTCTCTCCCTCATAACTTTTATTTTGTCTATGAAAAAAAAAAGGCTTATTTTTAATAAGAAAATAAAGGACATATTCATTATTATATTTAATACCGTTTAAAAATATTATAAATGAAGAAAGAAGTTACATTTTAATTATTGTTTGACTTTGAAAGATTATTTGGATTTTTATAATTATTGGAAACTAACTAAATACTGAGGTAATCAGCAAATTATTTATTGCTTACATAACTTTACTAAATTAAATATTTTCTGTTAATACAGAGACTTTAATGCTAGATTATGAAGAAAGGACTGTATAGCAATATTTTCTTCAGGAGTCTCTTGAAATACCCTAGGGGCTCATTAGATAAAAAAAAAAAAAAAAAATCAAAAGGGGAATCTTTAATTCCTTAATCTTCTTTAAAATGTTTTGAATAAACTGGGACTAGTTACATGTAATGACTGAACAATTACTGACATTATAGGAAAGTTTACATATATATCAAATCCTGGAGGGAAAAAAATTGTATTGTAAATTGTGTTCCAAGTAAATTAATCTTGCCTTGGTAAACTAGTCTTGAATAAATAATGTGGCTGAGATGAAATTGATTTTCCTTTTAAATACTGTAGAACATCAATCCTGCTCAATAATGAGGGAACTAAAAAATGGGAGGAGTCTAAATTCAATGTACAGAAAATGAGTTCTGCACAAATTTAAAAAAACTTAAATGGAAAAAATGTTTGAAGAAACATTTTTAACAGCATTGAAATTTAAACATTTTTACCTACTAAGTATAAATCCTGAATCAGATTAAACTATTTTAAATAGTTAAATATACATATCTACATATTTTGTTGAAATTTCAGTTAATAGTTTGAATCCCTCACTAGTCACTAAACTGTGATTTGATGAAAATTGCAGAAAAGCTAAGAAATTCGACAAGAAAATTACTTCATAATTTGAGTAAAAGCAAGTTTTTCTAGCAAGTTTTCAAAGTTAATAGTGGGATCACTAAAAAAATTATTATAGACCTCAAGTTATAGTATGAAAACAGAATTAATATGCTGAAAGAGAAAAAGTTATGCAATTTAGAATTAAAAAAGACTAAGGCTGTAATTTAAGGGGAATCAGTATCACCAATGCTATTTAATTAATTATTTTCTGACATTATAACACTTTTCTGGGAACAAGGTTTTTTCGGGGTAAAAAAAAAAAAAAAATGAGTTAGTAGATATATTTGCTTTAATATTTGAAGACGACAACATTATTTGGTTACCTCTGGCCTGATATTTCTGAAAATTGGAAAAGGCAATCACCAAGGTACGATAGACCTTAATACAAATAAATTATTATTATTATGTATTTTGTTGGGTTAAGTGCAGTTTTTTCTGTTTTTCTAATTCAGTCTTACTCTCCAATAATTTTTTAATACTTTATTTTCAAGTTTTGTTTTACTGTTCTCTCTAAAATAATAATTTTATTATTACTGATAATCCAGAAAGTTGGGGTTTTATGAAAAGATGATTCTGATCATTATGCAACCGTCCATCTATATTATTTGTGTTTTGACTGCGGAATAAGTTATTTAAATAATGCTTTTTTTGTGTTTCAAATGTATATAATGTATTATAAAGCAGTATGATAGTGTATAAATGATTCAAAAATAGGCACAGCTTTCACTATTCCAACAAGACACTTTTAAAGTTGTTAATTTATATTTTAAAAAATTATAATAATAATTTTATGGGTATTGATTATTGAAATTAAATTTTTATAAATTGTTTGCATTGTTATTTTTTCTTTGGATTTTTCAAAAAATTAAAACACAATAAATAAAAGAGTAATGAAGAACTAAGATAGCTAGCCTTATTAATAAATCAATGGTTTGGAGCCGGCACCTGTGAACTTCAAATTTGTAATTAAAGAAACACCTAGATGAGATCATTGTGCATTGAAAGAAAGAAATAAAGAAAAATAAACTTTATTCTGGGACATAAGTCCCCTTGAATAACAAAGAGGTCACAGCTGACAGTATTGCTGATTCTGACCTATTACAATAAACAAAAAATAAAATAAACAATAGACTAATAATATAAAAAATTATCAACAGAACTATTATAATATTTACAACTTATTGTACAAGTACAGAAATGAGAGAAAGAAATATTAAAAATAAAAACAAAGATATACATGGGTAATAAAAAATAGGTGTACAAAAGAAAATGATGCAAGAAAAAACAATAAAATTCAAAACTAATACAATAACCATTAGTCATAATAAGAATAAAAATACAAAATAAACAAGATACAGTTTAGCAGTTCATGACAGCCAATGTTAAAGAGAGGACTTGCTAAAATAGCTGGGATTTGAAGGATACGAGCAAAGGGGAGTGAGGGATATTTAGATAATATTTAGCATCGCACTATCAGACTTTCTAAACCATTCTCATTGAAACTAAAGCAGGAATATTTCTCCTCACTCTATTAAGATACTTTTTAAAGCTCAAAAAACAAAATTACAAATCAATCAGATGGCAATGATATATAAATATGATTTCCATAATACCTCAAAACAGACAAATAACATAAAAAAACAACAACAGTGTTTATTGACACCATAGTATTGTCATACAAAAACTTATGTGATGCTTCTTTTTCATGAAATAAATCTAATACACAAAAAACATTTAACAGAGAACAATTATATATTAGAACTAAGCAAGTACTTACCACTTTCTAAATTTTCTATCATTTTATTCAGTCTTTCTAATTCTAAATCTTTCTTTTTACATTCATCATTGGCCTCTTTAATCAGTCTTTCAAATTTTTCTTTTGTTTCCATAAGCTCATTTTTATTAATGAAATCATCTTTGTTGGGTTTTTTTGATGATAATTCCCTTCTGCTTTCTTCAGTTTTTTTCAATACAACTAGTATGTCACCTAGTACAAAAAAAAAAAAAAATGAATTAACATAGTCAATAACACCCCTTTACACAATATTGGTATTACCTGCGAAATAAATATACTAACAGATCTGATGAATAAAGGGTTTACTTTTAATACATTTTTATTGTTGAGAAATGTTTTATTCAACTTTTACTTTGCTGGGAGTGAAGGAAGACTGAAGAATAGTCTCCTTCACACTTAGGTAGGCTAAATAGTTTTGTTTTGGCTAAATGGCTTTCAGAAGCCATATATTTTATCTTAAGAGCCAAAAGACAAAATTTTGGCTTTTGGACTAAGCCAAAATAAATGCTACTTAAGTGTGAAAAACTTTTATCTGTCTTCATTTAGGAAATGAGTTATTTCTCATTGTTATATAATCAATAAATTATACAAATGGTATTAAAGTTATGGCTGTCAAAAGTTAAGTTATCACATAAAATAGATTAAGATCGATTTAAATAATTAGATTTCTTTAAAAATATCTTGACACTAACATACATTTTTTTAAAATTCCAATTTACTAATCTTAAGTTTTATAAATGTTAATATATTTTGAAAAACTCTCTATCAATAGCTAGGCCAATTTTTTTATGTTACCCTTCTGAAAAGTAATTTCTCAACAAATAAAACTAAAATTAAGATTGTTTTTGAAGAGACGAAGGATTCCATAATCCTAGGATAAACTTTAACACAAACTTGTATACACTCTTATAACCTTAAACTCCAGAAAGTATGTCTGATAATTAAGAAAAGTAAGGAGGAGCTGATTGAAATATTGCCGAAGTAGTAATAGTGGAGAATTTTGTTTACTACCAAAGCAGCTTGTGGAAAACTCTCCAGTTTTAACAGAGTAGTGACAATTTTTACAAAATATGCTTTCAAAAAAGAAAAAAAATAGGGTATTTACTGCAGATATATATAATTATCTGGTTAGCAGGAGAAACAACAGTATAAAACTGTTATCAATTTTGTGACGACATCCAGGTTCAAATGTCCTAGGTATTCGAACTGCAGAAATATAAAAAGTTTTTGCAGCAATTGATTCTCACTTTCCTTTGAGCAGATGAGAGGTTTCTGAGAACCCACTGACTTTTGCCATGTTAAGGTGGTTGTTTAGGATACTCAGAACAGTAGTTTTCGATTATCTCAAACAACCAACTTTCCTTTCTATCTCCTTCCTCTTTAAACGGACATAATAGAGAGCCTAGGGCTCAATGCCGTTGATAATGTCTGGGTTGCTTGCTTCTTAAGGCCTTCCTGGACGCGAGTTGTCTTTTAAGAATTCTCGCTCCATCTTAAATAAGCTTCACCAATGTTTCACTGTGCTATAGTAAGATGAGCCCCTGTACACTTTTTAATTTCTGAAGGCTTTATGCCTTCTTTGACTAAAAATTTCATGATAAAAGTATTATAAGTAATAGAAAAGAAATGACCCCTGAGTATAGAAAAAGGAAGTCATCCCCTTGGCCCTTCCTCTTAGTTTCTGGGATACCTATTAGATTAATCCTTTCCCTCTTAACGTCATCTACCAGCCCATGCTCCTTGATGTTTAATACTCTGATAATCCATGTAGCTATGGGAAAAATTCATTTTCCAAAATGGAAAAAAAAACATTTTTGTAATCTTTAAATCAGTCTGGCTCCATTGCTTCTATAAAGTCTCTTTACTCTTGGAAGAATTATATGATTGGCTAAGCTAAATCAAAGCTAGGTAGTGGAGTTGCCTCTTTTAGGTTCTTCTTCAATTTATGGTGGCCGCTGTTAGTAACTACCTATTTTCTAAGACAGTGCTGCTCTAGAGCACAGTCTCGAAATTGTAGCAGAGAACCCTCAAACACAAGGACCAGAGGGATTTAGCCAAAATGGAAAAGTCCATTCAAGAATTGAAGTACATAACAGTAGAAACAACTATATTATATTATATTATTGAAATATAATAATTGATTTATTATGAAAAACAAATATGCTGATCAAAATCTGATTAAAAAAAAAAAGAGAAAAAAAAGAAGAAAGTATATTACATTTCTTGATTTGGAGAAAATGCATTAGCAAGTAATTTTGAGTGAAAATTGTTATTATTACTACTATGCACAAAAAAATACAGCTACTCGTAATTAGGAAAAATAAGATAAATGATTATACATCATAAAGTTATAATTCTTTATATCACAGTAGGACATGTTCAAACATTTTATTGGGTGTGTTGAAAGTAGTCTTTCTGCATTGGGAACAAAGTGGTATTTGGTATGCATTGAAAAAACATTTTGATATAATAAAAATACTATGTATTTATAATTTATAGTGCTATAATATTAGGTAAGACAATAGAATGACTGCTAGTCTTATCTGTGATGTCAAGCCAGAGTCCTTTTTACCTCATGAGGTGCTGGATTAAATCCTATATTTTTTATAATTATAATTCTTTTCATTGCGTGTCTGGAAGAGTAAAAACTTCTAAGACTTGTTGGGTAAGCCAAACTTTCCTATAAAAAGTAANGTGTGACCTCTATCAAAGGAAAATCACCCTTTGAACTATGGACTGGACAAATACCTTATATTAAACATCTACGAATAATTGGATCTAAATGTTGGGTGCATGTTACCAAGATTAAAAGGAAAAATTTGATAAAAAGGCACAGGAAGGAATCCTATTGGTATTAGTTTGATTGGTTTATGGTAATTGGGTGGTGTAATTTTGTAAATATCCTTGTACTTTTTCCAGAACTGGGAACGTCCTTATGGTAATTAAAACAGAAATGAAAGATTATCATTTTGTTAATATTAATTTCAATAAATATTGCTAATATAATAATATTGAACCTGAATTAAAAATTCAAAATAAACATATTTCTTATGTGCAAGTGTAGGAAAAAAAAATTAGCACATGGGAGAACAAAAGGAACTTTTTATTTTAAAAATAGCAGTTATTTAAATAAATTTTAAATTATTTAAAATAAAGTTTTATTTAAAAATTTCTTTACCTGTTTGGCAACCTCAAATCTGGAAAAAGTACAAAGATATTTACAAGATTACACTATCAAACTAACCTAAACCAATAAAACAAATTTAAAAGCTAAAAACTATCTATAAATGTAGATTAAAAAAATCAACAAATTATACATTAAAATTATACATCAAAATTTGCACCTCTTATGTTTAAAGTTAATAAATTAATATTAATAAGAATTATATTTCCTACTTATTTCATTTTCCAAGTCTTCTACCATTTTTTTCAATTGAAGTTTAGTAGTGAGGTCAGTTGCTTTCTTTGGTGTTCGCACCTTATAAAATTCAACTACTTCAGGTAGTACACCTTCTCTGAGCCTTTGTAAAGTTTCTTCGTGTTTTTTCCGCTCAGCTTCAGTCTACAAAAGTATGTATTAAGGTTTTTATTAAAAAATTTTTATGTAGCCCACATAATAAATATATTATAAATCCATGTATATATATTATAAAGAACATGAAAAATATCAAGTACCATAAAACCTGAACCTGATAGGGTCTCCCTCATCTAATTTAAACCAAAAATAGGTTTATTAAACTGTTTGCAAAAAAAAGCCTAAGTACCGAATTTGGTTGCTGAATTTGAAAAATAAGAGATCTTACCCAATGCTCTAAAATGCAATCTTAAATATCAGCCTAAATATAAGTTGTACTTTTGAAACACAAATAAGTAACTAGCTGAACATATTTTTTTTATCAAGATTACTAAATCTGAGGATAGATGAAGGCTATAAACTTCATTTAGGTTCACCTGGCCATATTACCTTTTTCAGCTGTATTTTAAGTTTTTCAACTTCTGCAGCCAATATGCCTGCATCAGATTTCTCAGATCCAGCAGATTTATTTTCTGTTTTCTGTTCTAAGTCTTTAATCTGAAAATGGGAAGAAAAAAACATTTATTATTAAGTATATATTGTTAAACTACATAATATGTTATGTATATTATACATTATTTTAATATAAAACTTTTTGTATTATAAAACCTCTAGGAGGCAAAGTAACCTCCTGCATGGTTATCTGTCTATGTGAGTTATTAATGTGTTAGTCACACTTACCTAGTTCCTATCTCTGAATTATCCCTTCATAAGGCTTTTATGAATTATTTAAAATATGGATCATTGTTCATCATATGTGAAAAGGTTATGGGTTCTGTGCGCATCCATAAAGAAATAATACATGAAACTTTGATTGTCTTTTTGACTGTCTAGCTCTGTTTAAAAGTACAGACAATCAAGCTTTGTTAATAAAGTCCAACAATATGACAGAAGAAATGTTCGCAAAAGCGCGAAGATATGAAACTGCTAGAGATATGTGGATAGGACTGTGTCAACTCTTCGATAGGTTTTCTGAAGACAGAATATTTGACCTGTATAACAAGATAAGTGGCTATCTGGGGACGATTCAGAGGGATTTATATCAAGACTGTCAAATAATTGGAACCACTTAAGCAGGAAACAGAAAAGCAACCTGAAGGTAACAAAGATGTTTCATTGATTTGTAAAATTTTGAAAAGTTTACATGAAACATTTTAATATTTTACCAACGGTTGGAGATTGATTAATGATGAGAATAAAAATTTAGAAAATTTAACTAAAAATTATGCACATATGAAAATAATTTAATTGCAAATATTTCTGAAGAGGTTTTACATGCAAAGGCAATAATAGAAGGTAGAAAAATAAATAAAGATAAACCATATAAAACTGCATTTGATACAAATAAAATAAAATGAGCTTACTGTGACAAAAAAAGGTCATTTTATTAAAAAATATAGATTTTGGATTGCTGATGGTAGACCTCCTAAGCCAGCAAAGATTTGGTGGGCTTTATCAATTACATATTAGAGTTACCCCTATAGATAAAGATTATAAAGCTTTAAGTAACCAATCCATCTCATTCAATAAACATAATTTACTCCAGCTTTATCATGAAATAATAGCTCATCAAAATAAACGTCCTATTAAAGATGTCATTAAAAGGGAATCAAATATTGATGTTCCACTTGACGGTGAATTGTGCAAGGGATGCATTAATGGAAAGGCTCATAGGTTAAAATTTGGTAAAAGGAAAAGAGCTGAAAATCCAGGACAGGTGATACACCTAGATGTATGTGGTCCATTTGTAGCATCTAAAAGTGGATTAAAATACTTTGTAGTTTTTAAAGATGACTAGTCTAGATTTAGGAAAGTATATTTCATGAAAACAAAAGATGAAGTATCTGAGAAATTTTTCTAATGGAAACCAAAGTAACTGGTTTTATGTAATAATGGTGGAGAATTTAACAATGAAAGAGAGCAAAGTATCTTAAGATCACATGGCATTGAGGTAAAATACACTATGCCATATACTCCGGAACTAAATGGCTGTGCAGAAAGGGAGAATAGAACATTGGTTGAAGCTACTAGAGCCCTTATTCATCCCGGAAAATTATTTCATTCATGCCTAAAGAATTATGGGCTGAAATGATAAATTCAGCTGCTTACATCCTAAATCGAACTAGTGTGACCTCTATCAAAGGAAAATCACCCTTTGAACTATGGACTGGACAAATACCTTATATTAAACATCTACGAATAATTGGATCTAAATGTTGGGTGCATGTTACCAAGATTAAAAGGAAAAATTTGATAAAAAGGCACAGGAAGGAATCCTATTGGGATATGATGGAGATAATGGGTATAGAGTTCTGTCCCATAATAAGCTCATAAGATCTCATGATGGATTATTTCAAGAATTAACTACTGCACTCAAGATAAGAAGAGTTGCGACTCAAGAGCAAACAGCCGACAGTTTTACTAAACACCTTCACAGTCCTCGACTAAAGAAGATCAATGAAGAACTGGGACTGTGTGGGTGTGTGTTAGATAAACGGTGAAAGTTTTATGATTAAACAATGAAGGAAGATGTTGAAGTATATAATATGTTATGTATGTTATACATTATTTTAACATAAAACTTTTTGTATTACAAAACCTCTAGGAGGCAACGTAACCTCCTGTATGGTTATTTGTGTATGTGAGTTATTAAAGTGTTTGTCACTGCGTACTAGGTCCTATCTATGAATTATCCCTTCATAAATAAGTTTAAAATTTTATGGAAAAACTTCGTCAATAATTCTAAGAAACACCTTTTTCTTATTTATAATTCAACTCAGAGCATTCATTTAATGACTAATTTATACAATTGTAAACATAAGCTAGTATTCTACCTCAATTACATATTATTTTAAAATCTAATGAGATAAACACGAATGAAAAACCTTGATGGCAGTGATGTAAAAATAGAAAGGGACAATCCTACAAAGTGGGTAGTTTATTTACTCTTATAGTATCAATTCCTTAAGAAAGAGTGATAATTTTTTCTAGAGGATGCTATCTGTACATCTCTTGAAAATTTACTTTATCCATTCCTTAAGCTTCAAGTAAAATACGAATAAGAAGTTTAATTTAACAAATATGAGTTACTGTAAAATAATGGCTTATTTAAACTAAATAACTTGCATTATATGCTATCAGGAAAGATGTGTTCTGTTTAGATAAACACCTTACACTTATCATATGCTGATTACCAATATGGAATTTTAACAATATTGTTAAACGTGATGAATCATTGGAAATCATACATTGATAATAAAATATAAAAGGCTTAGTGATTTCATGGTTCACATTCCCAACCTCAGACCCAAGCACACCTCTAAGAAATGGATCGAAATAACAATGGAAAATTCCTAATAAATAATTTTAAAACCATAGAAAAAAACAACCATTCAATTGAACGACAATCTCATATAATAATAAAAACTAATTTGTCCGATTTATTTTTGTACAAAACCATACAGTGTATAAAATAAAATACACAAATATATTGTAAATAAGTACACAGAGTGAGTTAGGACTTGTTCACCTAGGAGGATCCTAGGTAATGATAATCATAAACTTTATAATCTTTGATATCTGTTTGAAAATTTAGATAGAGTTCATTTTTTATCCATTCTATTTCAATGCATTCTAAAACATTAATAAGTTCACCCTTATTTATTTTATGCAATAGTTCAATGAATAGTTTCATTTTGCATTGATTAACTTAAGGACATACATTTGTTAGGATATACATTTGTTTGTATATATATATATATATA
>KZ807212.1:187117-237248 GCA_000696205.2 Oncopeltus fasciatus | reverse complement strand
TATATATAAATATATACAATTTTTTTTCCTATGTATGCATTGGTAAACAATATGTGAATTGTTTGCTCAATCATTCGTAAAACTCATTGAAATCAGCGATACCTTATATTTTATACAATTCAGTAACTTCTCATAAAAATTCGTACACATATATAAACCAAAAGAATCACTCTCTAATACCCACACTAGGAGATTTCTGGATCTTGATCTTGAAAGTACTTAGCTGTAGAAAATAAAGGAATTTATACAAGGAATTGAATTTTCATTTGTGGAAAAACCATGTTTCATATTGGAAATTTGTCTTGGTTCACTAAAAAAAAAGAGTTATATTTCATTCATATTAAATAATTGTTTTTGTTTCTATTTTAATCTTATTTTCATTAACAAATAAATGTCTGATTTATCTTATTTTCTTTGAAATTTTTTTTAATTACTTCAGATTTTCAGCAAGATCAATATATCCAAAATTGGGAATGTTTTTATAATTCAATTTATTCTTATCTGTGGCTAAAATCTGAAAATGTATGACTCATTTTAATTAATTTTTTTTCTAGAGTTTTACAGTTAAGTAAAAATCCAAACAAACTTGCAACAGTGGACATTGCTAATAAACATTTCATATTATATTTTTTTAAATTTTCTGTGTTTTTGCTTTGTTTTATATTTACCTTATTAAAATCTTCAATTTAAAATCAAATAAGGCTATTTTTACAAAAAAAAAATTGGTATAAGAAACTGGTCATGGTTTTCTTGCTTCCTAATAATGTATTCGACAATTACTGCAATTCCTAATGTAATAATGTAATTTAGTGCAATTTGGTGAAGTAAATATATTGACAGTCAATAAAATACCACAAATCACAGGAATATCATATCTTAAATATTTACCTACCTTTTTATTACTCTCTTCAAGTTGTCTTTCTAATGCGGTTATAGTGATTTTGGATTCATTTCCTCTTTCTACAGAACTCGACCTTTTAGAAGCCAACAATGATAATTTACTGTTCTCTTTTTGAAGCTTTTCATTGTCAGTTTCAAGAGTTAAAAGTTTTGTTCGAAGTATTGAAGCTTCTGTTTCTATCACCTGAAGTTGCCTTTTCAAATCAACAGTTTGTTGGTCAGTATCAAGAGATCTGAGGAAGAAAAATAATATAAATAAATTATTAACTTATTGATGAATTAGGACTTTGGCTTTTGAAGATCACTTAGAGCATATGTAATTGTGTTAGTGTGTAATAGTACATTTCCTTCAAGGAACTCTAACAAGCTAACATAATGGTATATTATGACCTTTAAAATATTATTTTAAATCTATTAGGTTCTATTAGGTCTATTCAAAATATTATATATTTTTTATAATTATAATTCTTTTCATTGCGTGTCTGGAAGAGTAAAAACTTCTAAGACTTGTTGGGTAAGCCAAACTTTCCTATAAAAAGTAATTTCTTGGAGTGCATCAGTTAGTATGAGTTAGGAAATTTGTAGCCCAACTGTCAAGATGCAGGTGATAAGTGCTCTACGATATTAAGAAACTGTTATCTCTTTTTTTTAGCAATAAGTAGAAATATATTATTTATTAAAATTATTATTTTGTATAATGAATTGCATTTGGTTTGTAATTTCCCTGTTATTATTATAGTCTTTACTACTAAAGAAGCTATATAGAAATGTCTGAGCATTACCAAAAATATTGAACCAAGATAGACTCATTCTAAAAAGAATTTTTATGAAATAAGTATTTACAGAGATTTTCTTCTCTTAAGTGTGTTTACTAAAGCACAGTTTATTTTAATTTAGTTGATGCAGACATTTTCCATAAGAAAACTAAACTGTGTTAAGAGCAAAATTGGTCAAGCTATGGATAGAAAATAAATTGAAATTTTTAAGTGCAATTGTGGTTAGAATTACAAATGTGTAGTGCTGGTTTCCCTTGACATTATTGTATTATATGAATTTCAAATATAAACATCAAAACATTTACTTGCTCTTTTGCAGGGTTTTTGGTTTTTTGTTCCCCACAGATATTTCAGCATGCAACCTTTCACATTCTCTTTCTTTCTCTATTAATTTTTTACGCAGCTCACTCATTTCTTCCTCCAATACCTTTAAAATCCATATTATACATAATTAGTATTCAACTAGCAAATTTACACAAGAATAAATGCCAAATTTTAGCCACCTTTATTTTTTGTTCATAAACAACATTTGTTTTCTTTGGCTCAGCCTGCTGAATTAGAGTTCTCTTCTCTTTTCCTGCATCAACCATTTTTGAAGACAGTTTTTCTTGGAGCTCTTTAACTTTTCTCTTTAAAAGATTTCCTTCACTTTCCAAATCCTCAACTTTTCTTCGTAATACTGCAGCTTCCTAAAATTAAAAAAAAAAAAATTTTAAATGTAATCCAAATAATACCCAGAGCAAGACAAATTAAATTTTTTTTTAAATTTTTTTATTTGAAGTAGTATATAATACAGAAAAGGAGCAGGATTCTTACTTCTCCACATATAAATATTTAAAGAGTAAAATATATTTTAACAGGCCAAGGAAGGATCACAGGAGGCAGACTTTGCTGTCAGGAAATTCATTCTCATGTTATGCCTCAATCCCCTTTTATCCAAGCAAAATTAATCTAGTTGTTTCCTATTGTCTAAGTTATGTAAAGTTCTCTTTGTTTCTTTGATTATAGGATAGTGGCATTACCTGTTTGTAATTATATCTAACATTGATTGACTAATCAAGTCATGCCCATTGTGCATATGCATTCTACTGATTTCAGGATGGTTAATTCAATTGTTTGTGCAATTTGGTCCTAATTTAAATTTCAATACTTCTTTTAGAATTAGTTTCTTGAAAATAAAACTGGCATATCCAACAAATTCACCATCCTTACTTCTGTCTGTGTATATTTGAAAATATGTTTCAGTATAATTTAGAATGATTTTTGGGTAAAGGGCTGGGGCTAGGTGTAGCCAAATCGAGTGATGTGGAAAATATTCCATCTTGTCTGCTTTGAAATTAGTGTCAAGTTTCAAGGTTAACTATCAAAATTTGCTAACATAAATATCAACATATATACTTATAGGAATGATTTTAGCTGGAACAAAGGCGGCTTTATCTGAAAGAGTCCTGAAACATCCAGCGATTTTAATCGCTATCAGTCCCTAGATTTTTTCAAGTCTGTTGATATTGTGTTTGTTTTTTGTTTTTTTTAAATCAGGATACCAGATTTCAACTCCATATATCAGAATGGAAAAAATAGCACCCTTGTACAAATGTCGAGGGTTTCTGTCCTTAGGCCCCAAGTGGTCCTAGCTGCTATGGATAACGTATTTATAAGTTTGTGTAGTTGTTTTGTAAAGTGTCAATATGGTAATTCCAATTGAATTTAGAATCTTAATATATTGCTTTTCCTAAATATTTCATTCAGTATATTTTTTGTGAAGGATACCCACACACACATCTACTGAACATGATATATTCTAAATAAAATTAGTAAACAAAAATAAAGTAATAAAGTAAGTTTTAATTATTTATTTGTATAAAAAGATTATAAATATTACAGTTAAGAAATTTTAAGCTCAAATTTAGCTCACAGATAAGGTATGCACATGTGTATTGCATAAAACTAATATATATTACCACATGGCAGAGAACACAACTCCAATCTGACCACCAAGCATATAATAAATTGAGCCCTTTAGTGACACGGGAACTCAGATCTTTTCACAATAAAGAATTTAACAGTCATCTCTCCTCACTCACAATGGGAGAAAAATCCCTCTGGACTGACAGAAAAATCCTCAAATATCACTCCCCAACCTCTGAGGGGATAATGCACCTGGGCAGCGTCTGAAGCAGACATAGGTGAGGTCTTTGGCCTTCATCTTCAGCAAACGTTTACTCCTCACCCTGTTCCATAAAACCATTCTAAGAGCACGGAGGTAGATTTATTATAGCCTAATAGGTAGGCTATTTTCCAAAACACCAGTTTGGTTTCCGAGCTAAACAGTCCACAGCCCAACAGGTGTTTCGTGTTGTCGATTACAAATCTTCCTCTTTAGAGAACAAGCAGAACTGCGTTGATACCTTCCTAGATGTGTCGCAAGCCTTTGACAGGGTCTGGCATCACAGACTATTTTTCAAATTAAAATCCATCCTCCCAAGCACCCTGTACCTTATCCTTTGCTCCTACCAAACCGATCGATTCTTCAGGGTCCGACAAGGATTAGGTTATTCCGAATATTACCAAGTGTAGGCGAGAGTTCCAAAAGGTAGTGTGCTTGGGTCCATACTTTACATCCTGTACTCTGCTGATATCACAATATATCCTAGCACAATCCTTGCAACCTTTGCCGATGACCAAGCAATCCTTTCTTCCGATACCAACTCACTTACTGCCAGGAAAAATCTCCAATGCCATCTCATGGACATACAGCGATGGTGCTAGTGCTGGCTCATTAAGGTCAATGAAGGCAAATGCAGTCATGTTCACACTAAGGAAGACTAAACAACTTGGCAGAATTTACTTTAATGATATTCCTATCCCAACTTCCGACTGCGTCAGGTACCTAGGCTTTCATCTTGACTCCTGACTAACATGGAACACACATATAAAAATCAAAAGACAGGAACTAAATAGGAGACTTGGACAACTTTACAAGCTGTTATACCACAAGTCAATTTTAACTGTGAATAAAAAACTCACCCTTACTAAGATTTTACTGAGACCTATCTGGATGTTTGGAGTCAAACTGTGGGAATTGCTAAACCACCCAACATCCAAAGAATCCAGTCATTCCAATCCAAAATCCTCAGAAATATAGTTGATGCACCCTATTATGTCACTAACTCCTTACTCCACAACGACCCACAAAGACGTCATCACAACCGGTTTTAATAAATTCCACTCGGACCTTTCCATGCATCCCAATCCTTTAGTCCAAACTCTATCCAATATAACCCATCCTAATAACCCAGCAAGCTTCCTGAATAGGAAATGGCTATGACCTCCTCATTGCCAACACTTCATAATAATATTATGAAAAAAAAATCGTAAATATTGTAAACAGTGATTTAGGAGTACTGCCGTTGGGCAGCCTCCCCATCAAGCGAAGTACATGCTAATTTAAATATTTATGTATTACAGTTTTTTTTAATTTCTTGTATATTTTTTATATTAACTTATATTGTATATATTATTAATATTACTATTAACCAGCATATTAAATGTTGCACAAAAATGTGTATAATGTAATGACTAATAAAGTTTTAAAAAATATGTATATATATGCTAAGACCATTATACAATGTAAGTCCCATGTATTACATACTTCTTTCAGAAAAAGTCACCAAAGATTTTTTATGTGATAGATAATACTATCTCATTGGTATTTCTGGATGCTGGTATACTCTAGATAATTAAATATGATCAGAGGCATATTAATAACTTAAGTAGTTGATGTAAAATAGTTAGTGTATTGTGCTTTTTAAGGAAGCTATTACTTCTAAGACTTCTTTAGTTACAGGCATAAGAAAAAATACTATTATTTATGTGAGAGGCTAATGACAGGTGCATTATTTGTGTTAAAAGACAGAGACATTTAATGTCAGTATATAATAAGTTACATATTTCATGCCCAATGAGTATTTCTTGGGTTCGGCATTTTCTCTTCTCTTGTTCATACCCACATTCTTGAATCATATGATCTTCCAAATATGTGCATTTTTATATATGCATATATTTTATTTTTATTATTTTAAAGTATTTTAAACATATTATTTTTTCTTTAAAAAATTTTTTTTTAGTTGCCTTTAGTAGATTTTAGTAAACTTTCTTATTCTGCTTATTATTTTTAAAAATTTTTTCATTTTATATTTGTATTTATAATAATCATCATTAATCAATCACATACTTCCAGTAGTTACGGACTGGAGCATTTCTTAGTTTATTCATATTAGTCTTATTTGCCTAGTTCAATGATTTTTTTTTTTATGTTTCCTTTTATTTTTATTGGAACAAATAATAGTACCCATGTAGTACGATGGTCTGATAATCCAGTTGACATACTTCAGTTGAGAAGTCATTTTCCTGATCAGTCAAACAGTAGTCAATATTCATATCCATTGAAACCTAAACAAATATTATAACATATTGAAATTTCTTGTAAGCTGGGTATGAAATTCCAAACTGATGATAAGAAAGTTTGAGATTCTACCAAAGAAAAATCTAATATTCAACATGTATGTCAAAGGAAAAAAGTCTAGATTAGGTGTACTTATTTCAGAGTTAACTCTTAATTTAACCCCTTTAGCTTGCTCTTATCATGCTTATATTTAATTAGTACCTCTCAGAGATGACCTAAAACTAAATTCAAAATTTCATAAAAATCATTTCAATACTTTTTGGTCTACAATTGCTATTGCAGTAGATTAGGCATAAATAAAATAAAGTAACATACTCATGGTAATTAGAATTACATTTTACAGGCTGCCACCCATCCAACACACATCATTTCTTATTATTATAAGAGGGTAACTGTAGGAGATAAAAAGAAAATTAAGAGTACAAACAAGTAAAGCACATGTTTTCAAAAGGGTATAATCCCAGAACAATAGATACATCTGTCTAGCTGATAGAGTGTTTTAAACATTCAACCCTTAATTTAATTTCTTTAATTACAATAGTTCCGCTGGAATCTACAACACCAAATTTTGAAGGGGGAGGACAGTTATGATTTTTATTGTTCTGGTGGATTACAATAGACTATTATAAGAAAAAAAATGTGCGAATGTTAATTTGAATGTTGAACAGAGCCACTTATTTTTAATATTTAGAAACCAAATTCAGTATTTAGGCTTTTTTATTATTAAAATGTTGATTGAATTTATATTTAACTGAAATCGAGTGTATTAGGTTGGTTCAGAGGAAGAATAAATAGACTAACCATCAATCTTCCAACAATTAGTGCTACAACAAAAATTCATGGAATTAAATAGATGAAAAATTTTATTTTTATATGCTTTTTGTTCCTTAATATTTTAATGAAAAATGTATATTAAACCATAGTTAACCATAGATTTTTCAGTACCTCCTAAATAAAAATGTTCAGTAAAAATTGGATGACATATTTAGACCAAGATAATTGAAAATAGAGAGCATTAATTTGTCTATCCTGAATGACACTTTGGTAGTTTTGTCACCATTAATTTAATAGGTAGAGAGCTTTGACCTCTTCATCTTCTGGCCTGTTGGTGGCAAGCCATAATAAGCTCAGCTTTTATCCTCACATTATTTTATTTTATTTCTTATTTTAAGAAATATCTTCAGGGTTACATTAGAAATGGAAAATCCACTTCTATTGTAATCCTGAAGAAGCTTAGAGCGAAAGCTTGGTTTTTAAAAATAAAATGACACAGTCAAAACTGGAAGAAGAAAATATGAATATTGACTCAGATCGTGGAAGTCTCCAAGAACAATAATCAGTTAACCAATTAATTTCAAATTCATCGGTATAGCATTCTTAAAAATAAAATAGGATCCAACAAAAACAAATTTTCATGAGGAGAAAACAAAATTACTTATATGTGTATATATATGTCTCTATTTACCCCTCACTGACAACTTACAAAGGAAGAGAATTCTTCTCAAAAACTTTACCCATTGTAATTTTTTTTGTTTGTGTGTTCACTACAATCTTTCTTCCTCCTGTTCATACTTATGTGTGTGTGTGTGTGTGTGTGTGTATATAATATATATATATAAAGGGTACAATAAAATAGAGAAGAAATTTATTTAAATAATAATTACTTGTTCATTTAGTTCCAAAAGAATCCTGAGTTCTGAAGGATCATCTTCATCAGAGATGCCTTCATCTTTTTCCACAGGCTCAGGTGTCAGTCTTTGCTGGGAAGGACTGTGCCGACGAGCTACACACACACACAAAGAGAAAGAAAATTAATAGTTAATAAACATTAAGATACATCCATCAAATTTAAAGAAACAAAATACATTTATTTTTTTAATGTACTGGGGCAAAGTTATACATTTATAAGGAATAAAAAACTGTTAAACTTTGCTTGGTAATAATGATATTTAATTAAAATGTCTCGAAAGCGCTCAGCTTTAATTAAATATCATTATTATCTAGCAAAGTTTGACAGTATTTTATTCCTTATAAAAATATATTTATTTTGTTGTTAATAGTTTAAAAGTAAATACATTATGCTTGAGAAAATTAGAGAAAAACTTGCAAAAAAAAAGAAGAAAAAAAAAGACCTATAGTTTATAGTCAGTTTGGTATTGACAAATTAAATATATTTATTATTTACCTTTGAAATTACTTACTCATAATTTTACAGTTATGTAAAACAGAATTAGTAGTGATTAGGTACATGCAAAAATAATCAACATTAAAAAATTTAATAAAAAAATCATTGGTTAATTTTTTTTTATTACTTCCCATACAACTATTAAAGTCGTGGAGGGGGGGGGGGGGCTATCTTTAGCTAGCCATCATATTCTAAATAACCATGGTATAGGGCATGCTTTTATTTCTTGATGCAAACTTTCACTTGGTGGGACTTGAATCCCCCACTTGCAGCCTTATGAAACCCAAATAAAGCTGGTAGCCCTAATGATTTAATGACTTAAGCTTTATATGTTTATATATTTTTTTATATATTGTTTCATTATACCCTAATAAAATAACCACTATAAAAAATAAATATGACAAAAGATTTAGTTTTGTTTTTAAAAGCTAATGGATGCCCAAAAATTTGTATAACTTCAAATATCTATCCGAGCAAAATNACAATAATTATAATATAATTTTAAATTTTATATGATGAGAAATTATAGAAAATTAAATCTCAGTAAAACAAAATCAGATATACTTTGCATTATATTAATTAAAGGGTAACTAATTAAAATAATGATGGCATAAATTTCAAAAGCAAAATTAAATGCAGTATAATATAGACACACACATGCAGAAGAACTACCAGAACTTTCTACTACAACCGCAGTACATCCACTTCACAAAAAAAAGGGAAAAACAAATCCAGAGAAAAATTTAGAGGAGAGCTATATGAAACACTTTCAATTAAAGTATTAAATTAAAACATGACTAACTGCTCTTCAATTACACTCTTGAATTACACAGATAATAGTACAGAGAGAATTTGGGACAAAGAAAGATCAAATAAACTTAAAGTGCTTAGGATTCACAGACAACTTGGCATTGCTAGCTAATAATATATAAGAAACCAAAAATCTAATAAAAAGCCTAGAAACTATTTAAAAGAAAATAGGACTCCAGATATCATTTGAAAAGACTAATATCATGGTAATACCCACTAGTAGTAAACCACATAACAGTAAACATAAAAATTAAAATAGGGGAACAATTTAAATACCTTAAAGAAATTATGACATAAAACTTGAATAAAAACCAGCTTGGCAAGAAAATGTAATAAGATGATAAAGGATAAAAGATGGGCTGCATTTAATAAAAAAGGTCTTTCAATCGAAAGAAAAAAACATGTAATTTAATTAAGACATTACAAGTCAGTGGTTCGCCCTGAGGTATTATATGTGAGTGAAACTCTTTTTAAAATCACTCAGAGAAGCAGAACAGAAAAATCCTAAATGTAGAGCGAAGAAAAGGTAGAATATGTGTAAATAGAAAATATCAAAAAGAAGGACAGTGAATAATGGTGCCAAATGGTGTACAGGGAAGTAGATCCCATTACAGATACAGTAAGAAGAGCTTATTAAGATTACGTAAGATGAGAATTTGTTTCATTGACCACATTATGAAGAAATGAGACACCAGATTGGCAAAAAGAATAAAAGAGAAACTCTGGATGCTAGTAGGATGGATCAAAGAAATTCAAGAGGAAGAACTGAAAATAAATCTATGGATGATATTATCCAGAGAAAAAATCTCTAGAACTGAAAAACAAGAAACTAAGATTTAAACTAAAAATAGATGAAAGGCATACAGTGAAAAAAGTATTTACAGATAAGAAAAAGCTGAAAAGTTCAGAACGAATGAAAAGATATTCGGCAATTTGGAAAGAACAGAACATGTCCTTATCGAAGAAAATTCCCAGAAAATGATTTACTAAAATAGTCCAATAGGGGGACAAAATGTATATACATATACATGTATATATATATATAAAGGGTACAATAAAATAGAGAAGAAATTTATTTAAATAATAATTACTTGTTCATTTAGTTCCAAAAGAATCCTGAGTTCTGAAGGATCATCTTCATCAGAGATGCCTTCATCTTTTTCCACAGGCTCAGGTGTCAGTCTTTGCTGGGAAGGACTGTGCCGACGAGCTACACACACACACAAAGAGAAAGAAAATTAATAGTTAATAAACATTAAGATACATCCATCAAATTTAAAGAAACAAAATACATTTATTTTTTTAATGTACTGGGGCAAAGTTATACATTTATAAGGAATAAAAAACTGTTAAACTTTGCTTGGTAATAATGATATTTAATTAAAATGTCTCGAAAGCGCTCAGCTTTAATTAAATATCATTATTATCTAGCAAAGTTTGACAGTATTTTATTCCTTATAAAAATATATTTATTTTGTTGTTAATAGTTTAAAAGTAAATACATTATGCTTGAGAAAATTAGAGAAAAACTTGCAAAAAAAAAGAAGAAAAAAAAAGACCTATAGTTTATAGTCAGTTTGGTATTGACAAATTAAATATATTTATTATTTACCTTTGAAATTACTTACTCATAATTTTACAGTTATGTAAAACAGAATTAGTAGTGATTAGGTACATGCAAAAATAATCAACATTAAAAAATTTAATAAAAAAATCATTGGTTAATTTTTTTTTATTACTTCCCATACAACTATTAAAGTCGTGGAGGGGGGGGGGGGGCTATCTTTAGCTAGCCATCATATTCTAAATAACCATGGTATAGGGCATGCTTTTATTTCTTGATGCAAACTTTCACTTGGTGGGACTTGAATCCCCCACTTGCAGCCTTATGAAACCCAAATAAAGCTGGTAGCCCTAATGATTTAATGACTTAAGCTTTATATGTTTATATATTTTTTTATATATTGTTTCATTATACCCTAATAAAATAACCACTATAAAAAATAAATATGACAAAAGATTTAGTTTTGTTTTTAAAAGCTAATGGATGCCCAAAAATTTGTATAACTTCAAATATCTATCCGAGCAAAATATTTTTTTTTATTTTGNTATATATATATAAATATTCAAGAGCAAGAGATTAATGACTATAAATCCAAGCATATATGAATGCTAAATAATTTTAAAATCCAGGTTTTAGTGAAAACTTAAGAAGATAATACAAAACAGAATGCATAGATATTATGAAAAAGAAAACAGAGATTAATAAGCCAGTCAAAACACATTTATGCATTTACATAAAACTGGATTTTGGAAATATTCAAAATAATCAGCCAATAAATTAGTGTTGTGTTGACATTTCCACTCTTATTTCAAATTAATTTCTACTTTCAATTCAAACTAATTTCCTATAAAACAAGTTTATAGTACGGATTATATTCTTTGAAACAAATTATTCAAATATAAATTAATCCCTAAACATCCAGGAATAATAAAACTTGATAGTTACGAACACATACTTCTGGCTTTTGAAGCCATTTTCTTTAGCTGCAAAACCAAAGATTCGTTATCGTCTTCGACTCGAGCTGATTTCTTACGAAGATTTTCAGCCTGGGAACAAAAAGTAGGAAATCACCCTAAAATTTAGAATATTTAAACAGAATTTGTACTAACAAACAGAAAATTATTTTTAAAAATGGGATTCAGAGGCCGATATATTTAGCAGACATAATTACAGAGCAGAAAGTGGAAGGAGAAGAGAAGATAGGAGACATAGGAGTGCCTTGTCATTAAGAGTTTGAATTGTGACATCTTATGGCAGTAAGGTCTAAATGTCTTTAGGTTTTTCCATCAATTTAACATAATTTTTTTTTCTAAACAAAAACCCTTTTGTTAAAATGACTGCTTTTACCTACATTTTGTAGGTTTTTCCCTACTTTGCAATATCTTTCTCCAGACAAAATTTTGTTCCAGTATAAATTTATATTCTAACATAGACCCAATTAAAGTCATTCATTTCTCTATCATTCTCAAAATTTAATTATCTGTTTGCTCTTTTCAGAATATGAATTTTGTAAAATATACATGTTATATTTCAATTTACCAAATTATTTCATTCATATTATGCATGGATATTATATTTATTCTTCTTTATTTTACATAATTCATTTATTTAACTACAACTTCACATCCTCCTAATTTTGTTTTTCATAATTATTTTCTACACTCCTTCTTGTGGATTTATGCTGCAAAAAGAATAATGAAACTATTATTTTAAAAAAAAAAAGAAGTAGAATATATAATTTTAATGAGTGAAAATTTAATGGTGATATGACCAATACTGATTTAAAATACCTAGTATCCCGCAACTTTGTTTAAAATAAATGTTTATGGAAATATAGAGAAAATGAAATGAATTCCTAGAGAAGAAGAATAATGTAATTTAAGTGGCTTACTAACTAATTACAAGTAATATACTTATAATCTAAAAAGGAGTTTCTATAACTATCTTATACTAAAGAATAGAAGAACAACAGAATATTTTTTTAGAGGAATTTATAAACAAATGTTATATATGTTTTAGAGCTTCTCTAAATTTGTGACATGAAGTGATTCAATTCAGATGATCTAAGAACAATTCATATGATAAAGATATCTTTCTTAATGAAACACAACACTGTCAAAGTGAGACTGAGAGGTATACTAACTGAGGAGTAAAGTTAATATAGACGACAAACAGTCAAAGCTGGGGCAATGAAAAGTGCAATAAATCACTGACTAATTAACTGTACAAAGTCTGCAATTTTAAACTAATATTTCCAAGGAAATTTAGGGTGATCATTTAAACTATTGTAGTTTTCTATAGCCAATCCTTCATTGATCTATTTATGTAAAATACTTTGCTGTCTTAAGAATCCACAGCTATTAAAAATAGGGCATCAGGTATAATGCAAAAGCCAGCTCTGTCTGGGAGGTATAGAGATCTTATTCCTGGCTCTCACTATTAGTGGCTGGAGTGAGGTACCTAGGAAAAGACTAAGTCACTTTGGCATTGCCCTGAATATGAAAAAGGGATCAGTCATATGGCAATCCATGACTTCAATATGTGTTCCACTAGTCTTCAAGTGACAACTCATCTAAGGAAAAAAACTATAGAAAATCACTGATAATCCAAGGCTAAGGGTGATTGGGAGCAGAAACAGACACCTTACTTAGTGAAAAATACCCAGATCATACATTGAAATAGCAAGTAAGATTTATGAAATGTGCAGGAGGAAACTATAAAATCCGAGAACTGGCCAAATATACAGGCAGTTTGGCTAAATACATATGAAATTGTTAAAAAGCCTTTGGTTCTATAAAATCAATAAAAAAAACAATAAAATAACTGCATTTATTGTTTTTAAAATCAATTAAATATTTGTTGCTAACCATTTAATTATTTTAGTCTAAGTTTGTAATTTTATGTAGGTACACAATATGAATATAAGTATATACTTTAGGGGCCGAAATTTGTGATGTTTTGCAATCTATCATGAAACTTGGCTACGACACCAGAACTATTAAATATCATTAAGAAGCAGCAATATATTATTTAGATGTGAAGTAGGAAAAATAAAAGTCAGTAAATCAAAATTGGCACAGTCGACAAAGTAACATTCTTAAAAACCTTCCTTAATATGGGTTTTTAAAAAAAAATTATAGAATATAATTGTTAGAAAATTACATTACACTGCATTTGACACAAATTATGTTCTGTTCTATACATTTTTTTCTGAACACTAATGATAAAGATATTAAATTTTGATAGTCATGCTAAGCCCCTTCTCCTATTAACTAATTTCAGCCATACAGGATCTCATTTAATAATTTATAAAATTGCAAAAAGAAGCTTAAATTCCAAATTTGTTTGCAAGAAACTAAATTATAATAGTAATAGAAATTTTAGCGGCTATCATATAGTATCAGAAAAAATATTGAAAAATTTCAAAAGATCTGTCAGAATAATCTCAAAAATAAGTTTCATAAAATCAGAAAACAATTGTCAGTTTAGTTGAGCTTAAATTCTATAGTGGATAAATATTACGCACAATGACAAGTGGATGGTTGATGGAATATTGTTGAAATGTTTGCTGACAAAAATTACTATAAGAATTATATATAACATCAACATATGACATGTATGTATGTTTATGAGTGTATATGATTGTGTGCATGTTTTATGTATTCCTGCATACTAAAAATATTAGACATTTGTCAAAGCTAGAATCTTTAATCCCATTAGTAGAAAATAACATGATAACAGATTAAGAGATACATAGCAGACAAGCATCGAGAAACTCAGACGTTTACTATACACATGAATGTTAGTACAAAAATATGAACATTTATTCGCAAATATGCAAGAATTTTTAATTTACCTAAAGGCACTAATAATGCTGTCAGTGGTGACATGACAGGGGCATATGGAAGGAGCATTCCAAGAGGCTTTACTCTACTTTCTAAGAGAGGATTTATTATCTGAAGTTCAGTCTGAGTTGTAGCTTCAAAACTGGATTTTCGCATCATTTGTGGTAAGGGCTGAGAACGAGATTGTTCATGACTGATTTCATCAATGTTTAAACACTTATCAAAATGTGCATCACTCTCCAATATTTCTTTCATACCATTATTAACATTGGTATATTGAAAATTCACGCCTGAATATTTTTCCAATTTTTTAATATTTTCCAATTGCAGTGGTACTTCATCAAAGGTTTTCTGTATATATTCATTAGATTTTGTAATTGACGAAGTTTGTGTATACCTATGCTCATATTTTTTATAGGAAGCATATGAATTCTCGGTTTGAATAGATTGTTCAATTGTTGGATAGCAAATAGTTTGCTGAGCATTATTTAAACACTCCTTTCTGTTCTTCGCATAACAAGAGAGTTTTATATCTTCTATTGCTTTTTTCACTTCATGAAGTTCTTTTATATCCATTTCACATATATTGGCCAACAATTTTTCTGGTAGAAAATCAGGATTAAATTTGTTTAACCTTTTTTTCATTTGAAGTCGAAGAATCTAAAATAACAAGTTATGAATAACTGATTTTAAAAATACATAAGTGCAACAAAGAAACTAAAATATTCTTATAGGTAATATGAAGAGACTGTTTTCCAGTATTATTTATGGTACATCTTGTTTTAATTGCATTACCGTCTTAAATTAAAATTAATATGCATCACCATATTAATTTTAATTTGCCATTCAGGCAAGATCGTTTAAACTCGATTGTGGATATACTCAGCAGTAGTTGAATATGAATGAATTGAAAATATTGCAGATGAGCTTTATGGATGCTCTGACCTGAAGATGGCAATGTAGCTGAAACTGGTCACACAATGAATTATATAAACAGGAAGAGAATCTCTCAATATTACTCATATTTAAGGTTTCTGTAAGCTTTTATTAAGTATTATGGTATGATATATCATTGTTTCAAGCATATTATTTCAAATTTTCCTTATTGCTCTCATCAAAATAATAATAATAAAAATCATGCAGCTTGGAAGAATCTTAAAGAAACATAAAGTGAAAAAGTGTATTATACCTACTTTGAAACTTTTTCTTAAATTCCTTAGTGCAAAAGAAACCTCATTTCCACACTTATTAAAAATAGGATAAGATTTCTGATGATTTTTTCCTTTGCCTAAAGTCATTCATTCATTACATTAGAACATTCACCAATGCTTTGACAACAAAATCTTACTTCAATGCCATATTAAAAATATAAAGTACCCAGTAGACTGAGGAATTAATCCTTAAATTTCAATTAGGAACTGATAATACACATATTAATATAATTAATAGAAATATAGGACTTTTAGGAGTTTTTGTTTGGGTGGCTAATAATACTAAAGTCAGTATTTGCCCATACATAATTAAAATAATTTTATTCATAAAAAAACACAGGAAATACATCAGATTTGTTATAAATTGAAATTTAAGCTTAATATATGGTGAGAGAGAATGTCCCTCTATNTTCAGAATTTTTAAGTTTTTGTTCTTCTAAGTCTTTCTGTAACCTAGATGCGGTCTGAAAGCATAAGATATTATTGCCAATTTAATTGATAACAACCACACTAAATCAGTATTCAAAATGAAAAATAACCTCATTGGCTACACTAAGTTCATGTTCAAGCTGTTTGATTCTTTCTGCTTTGTCTAAACCAGATTGCCCTCCTGCAACCTGCAATGAAATATTATTTTCTTCATCAACTTATGGTTTAAAAAAATAAATTAAATATTACACATTAGTCTATAAATTTTTATTGTAATATTAGTTAATAAATTTACATTATAATACAATTTAAGAAAAACAACACATTTATTAATAAGTCTGTTATTTGAGAAATCCATAAGAACCAACTATTCTTTGAGCAGTTATTATTCCTAGCAATTTATTTTACTTTCACCCTTACTTTTATTTACGTAAATAAGTATCTTAAGCTAATAAAAAAGAAATAATAAAAAGTTTTGTCCTCTTAATTTTATAAGTTGAAAATTTATATAAAATAAATAAATGGTAAATGTTAACTTAGTAGGATTTAATATGTCATACCTCTTCTTCAGCAAATCGCAATTGTTCTCGAAGGTCAGCTTCCCGTTCAAGTGAATCTTGTAAATCCCTTAAGAGCTGAACTGGATCTTCTTGTGAATCTCCTCGGGTTAATGATTCCCTAGATACCTTCTAACAGAACAGCAAAAATTTAATCCAAATAAAATATTTGAGTGTGTGATATCAATAATACTAAATAATTGGTGAGTATCACAAATTAAATAGTTTAACTAATTAAAAATAGCAGAAAAAAGCAAAATTAAGAAGAGATTAGTAACTACTGAGTCATTTATAATAAATTTTACAAATTATAATTTTTTTTTAGCCTTTCTTTATCACTGATATAAGGAAGAAGGAGAATAAGAAGAAGAAAATAAACTTTAGATGGATATGAGATTGTGAAAAAAAAAAGGATTTGAATGTGAAAAGAGAAGGACCATGTCGAATATTTGAGGGCAAGGAGTTCCAAAGGCCAGCTGCACAAACTAGGAAGGAGCTGCGAAAAGAAGCATTTCTATAAGAGGGAGTGTAAAGATCAGAGGTTCGGGATCTAGTGTGGCAGGAATGAACTGAAGAGTTGAAAGTATGGAGTTCATAAATGTAAGGAGAATATTAGAGCAGTATTATAAAGGACGGAACCAAGGAAGTAAAAGTAAAAAAGTTAAAAATCCAGGCCAGAAGTCAGACTGTAAAGGATCAATGAGCTGGTTGTTTTCCTGATAAGTGGTTGGAGAGATTAGAGAGTATGGATATTGGCCGGAAATCATTGAGTGAGGATTTTAGTAGGGATTTTTTTTAGTGGTTTAACAATGGCTGTTTTCCATGCAGTAGAGAAGACTGAATTTTTTAGAGAAGTGATTAACTTGAATGAGTTTAGAAAGAATGACTGGTAGGCAGAGTTTTATGAAATGAATTGGGAGACTATTATGTCCGACAGCCTTTATTCAGAAAGGCTTTCATAATGGTTTCCATTATCTCAGAGGGGGTTTACAGGAAAAATGAAAGTTCTTACCACTGAAGATGGTGGGGAGAACTTGCATGACAAAGATAAGGAAGAGGCTGAAGAAAAGTGCACATTGAATTCATCTGGGTAAACATTTGACACAGTAGACTTACAGAGGGAAAGACGGCGAAGCAAGTCCCATTTAGATTTGGAAGCTGGAGCAGAGGTAAAAGTACAATGAAAATACTTACTCTTTGCTTTCCTTATAACTGTTTGAGCCTGGTTTCGGGGCTTTTTGAAAAATACAAAGTAATCTGGGTGCACCATAAGTCGAGCATACCTTCTGGCAGACTCTCAATGCCTTCTTAGCACATGAATCTCTCCTTTTGTCCACAGAGCAGGAGGGTGACAGATAAGGGTGGTAATAATAGGAGAAGCATGCATTATGCATTGTTGAGAATGGTGGGGAGAGCTTTTGTGAGGAAATCGACCATGGTATCAATGGAAGTCACTAAAAACACTGGATCAATCGACTGTTTCCAGGTCGTCGTGAATGGATGCAAATGTAAGATAATGAGTTTTTTGAAAGGATAAATATTTATGAATGAATATTGAAGTGGTTAAATTGTGAGACAGCAGAATCATGTCATGATTGAATAAGAAGCTTATAGGATGTTGGGATGAAGATTTTTATAATAATCAATGACAAAAATTTTTTTTTTTACAAGAATGATTACTAGTACAAAATTAACCAAGTTCTATATAATAAATGTACATTTAATAATAAAAATATTTTAGGTATTTAATACATAAAAAAATCACCAATATTTAACAATATTTTTGTTATATATTTTGTCCATTGATTCACAATATTAAATATTAACTTGTCCAGAACTAACAATATCATGTATAAATTAGTATACATGTTTTACACCTACATGTTTGCTCAAGTCTTATCTAATTTATTAGCACTTTGATTATCAACATTTAATGTTGCTTTATTCTCATTCCCTACCATTTTTTTTCAATAATTCAACTGTTGCTACTTGAGCAGTACAATTGTAACCCAACTTGAGTTAGGTACAATGGATTAGTGATAGCGCCAACTATCTCATAAAGATTTTCATAATTATTCATAAGAATTTAGTCTTTTAAAAAAATACCTCGCCTGATGGTGTTTTTGGTAAGCTGCCCAGCTTTGGTGGTTTCTTTTTGACTGTAGTTGAATTTTTATCCTTTTCAGAATTTTTAAGTTTTTGTTCTTCTAAGTCTTTCTGTAACCTAGATGCGGTCTGAAAGCATAAGATATTATTGCCAATTTAATTGATAACAACCACACTAAATCAGTATTCAAAATGAAAAATAACCTCATTGGCTACACTAAGTTCATGTTCAAGCTGTTTGATTCTTTCTGCTTTGTCTAAACCAGATTGCCCTCCTGCAACCTGCAATGAAATATTATTTTCTTCATCAACTTATGGTTTAAAAAAATAAATTAAATATTTTTATAACTGCTAATAACTTCTATATTTGCACTCCACCCTGCCCCCTCCCTCAAAAAATAAAAAAAAATAAATAAATAGCTTTTATCTTAATTTGGTTGAATAATTCACATACTATGTGTTATTAATAAAAGTATTTAGCCTTATAGGTTTATGGGTACATAACAAAGAGGTTGTTTTACAAAGTATGGCTTATTTCTACATATCACACTAAAGTTGTTTTGCACCATGGTGTTGACATGTAAAAAAAAAAAAAAAAAAAAAAAATAAGTTATTTGCTATCTAAATCACAGTGGCTTAAAAAAAAAAAAAGGATTATGTAGAATGATATCACATAGAGAATTAAGATGTAAATTTGTTCAAATGAAGAGTTTTTTTGACTGTAGATATTATTATTAGATGTTTTTTTGTTGGGGTTCGATCAAGGTAGATTCAAAGAAATAATATTTTTTTTAAATGTGTATTTTTTAAATTATCTGCCAACGTTTTGGCTTACATTGTAACCCATCTTCAGGGCTATCATGAAGGCGAGAGGGGACATCGTACTTGTTGACACAATGTCCCCTCTTGCCTTAGAAACCGTACACATAAACTTAAAACATAATCCAGTGAATGACAGAACTGACAGAACAAATTTCTTCAAATTGTTTAAACATTTTCAGCATTCTGAAAAACTATCAGCCCTCTTTCTAAATCAATCTGTCTAACTTGTCTCCTTAATCCTTAAGCTACTTATCCTAAATAATTCCTGCCTACTTTTTTCCAGAACTACCCCCTCAGATGCAGGGCACTCTCCCTTTGAATCTACTACCCTTCACTTGTCCATCTTAAGTTTCCCTAATTTTCAAACTTTACCTCTCAGTCATGAACATTTGATCCAGGTGATAACATGCCCCCTCTCACCTTCATGATAGGTAGGTGTAGTGAACTTTCTATACAATTTTTAATGTTTTCCTAAGCATTTCATATCATATTAATTTAAGTAATGTAAATTATATACAATAATAATGTAAATCATATAATTTTTCTGTTTTTCTTATGAAATTATATTTCAACAGCTCTGAAGAGGGCTTACAATGTAAACCAAAACGTCAGCAGATAACAAAAAAATACACTTTTTAAAATTTTATTTATTTTTTAATGAAATTTGGCCAAACCCCAACAAATTTGTTACTAATATACCAATTAAGGCTTTAAAATAAATTTCATATGTGAACTCTTAGCTATTTATTGAGCTTTATTTCTTAAATAGAGCATGTATTTTATTTTTAAATAACATTCATTAAGTTGACCAATATAAACATTCTGAATATTGATTTATGTATTGAATGTATCACACACAGGCGCACATGCATGTACGCACAGACACACTTGTTTTGTACAAGTTTGTCTTGATTTTTCACAAGTCTACTCCATAGGTTTACAAAATCCCTCATGGCTTTTTGGTCTGTCCTTCTGGAGAACTTTCTTATTCTTTTATTATACTCTGTACATAATACATTCTAAATGCATTGTCCTTTTTTGTTAACCGAAAAAGTTCTCTGCCTTTCCAACTGATACATCTGGCTCATTTATTTTTTTATTAGATGTAGAAAGCTAGTTTTCACACTATCAGGGAGCTAGCCTCACAGAAACCTCCAACTTGGAGAATCAGTAGTTTTCTAACCCAGAGAAGTTGCCTGAGTTAAGTCCACCTCAGTTTATATTCAGACATTTTCTTCCAAATATGTCATAGTTCAGAGCAGGCAAATTGACTATTCAATATCAAGATTATTTTTTGAGCAATAATATATCTTAATAATTTAATATAATTTATTTTTAATTTTGTACTATTTGATATATTTTATATTATAATTGTGATGTTTTCATTTGACTTAAATGCTTTGCAGCATGAGATATCAATTTTCATATAAAATTAATTTAGAAATATTGTTTTGTATATTTCTTAATTCTTTCAAGTATAATGCTAATTTTTCACTAAACTTTGAGTGTAATTTTAAAAAGGCTTNTTCAGATTCTATTTATTTCAGACAAATTTCATATTAGCTTTTGAACCCTAAATTTAATTTTTTGTTCTCTTAGTTCTGTTAGTTTTTGAATAATTTCAATATTTAGATAAAAGAATAAGGCAATATTTGCTCGATATCTTACAATATGCACACAATTGATCTCCAAGTAGATAATGTAGAAATATTTCAAAAGGAGATGGACAGCAAACAAAGTTTTATGAAGCGCTGCATACTATCCAGGACAGTAATTCTTATAATTATAGACAGGGTACTCAATTAATAGGTGAAATATGGTACAACTATATTTTGACAAGAGGTGTGAGGAACTGTGAATGTGGATGAATAGACCGGAGTGAGATGGAAGGGGGATATTGACAAGACATCTTCAAGAAGAGATATTGACAACCAAGGTGTGATAAGTCAGTCAGGATCTGCGACCAGTCTGGTCTAGGCTGTTAAATAGTAGTAATAGAGTTACTGACTTTAATTTGTTAATTTTTATTTTTTTGTTTTTTATTATTGTTTTTAAATATTGGACTTATTTATATTTTTTAGCTCAATTTTCTTTCACCAACTATTTATATAATAGTAATTTTAATATTTGACTACTTGTAAGTATGGTATTTTTAAATAATTATATATATTAAAACTATATGACTGGTCTATTATATAGTGTCATTTTCTCTTGTGATGTAGGCCCTGAAGAAATCATTAAATATTCCAAAACTATCAACATTTTAGTTTTAATTATTTTACTCCTCTGACAAACACCCACATCCCACATCCTCGAAAATAATTAGTTACAAAATAAAGTAAATATCATAAACCCAAAAAGAAAGATAATTATCATCATTAAGAATTAAGAAGAAACAGGTGAAAGGAAAGTAAAAGTTTCATTTTTTTATTTTATAATGCATAAGAAATTAATCAGGGCTTTTGCAGACAAAAAAGTCTATAAGATCTGGTACTTGGTTGCCATCTGTAGGCCAGAGTAAGAAAGAAAGAAAGAAAATAAACTTTCCTCGAGGCTGATGAGTTAATAATCTATAACAATATGACTGGGGAAAGAGAAAGAGAAAATAAATAAAAAAACAGTGAGCTCATAACAGTTTAAGAAAGAAAAAATGCAATGTGAAGTGCCCTTTTAAAGAAAACACCAAACCACACTTTACTCACACTAATTCCATTATTTTACATACATATCACAAGTGGGTAAAATTCATTCATTAATAAGCAACAATCATAGTTAGGAAGATTCAGTTTGGATGGATAGAAGATGCTGAAAAAGGAGGGATTTGAAAATGGAAAGAGAAGGAGCACGTCGAATTTTTGAGGGTAGGTAAGAAGAAGAATGTGTGGAGACAGTATTAAAAAGGAAGGAACCAAGGAAGTAAAGTCTGCGGTAGGAAGGAAACAACCACTTTAAATCTGTATACATGCCGGTTACCCGGAAATTCCTAGGTGAGCCAAAGACAAACCTAATGCAACAGTTTAAGAGACACTTTAGTCTATCATCAAGCCCATCCAAGACTCCTCCATATAACACACAACATTAATCAAATTGAGGGAGAATAAGTAAAGAAACAAGGAGTTGGCGCATGGATCTGGGTAGGTAAAGAGCTGAGCGTCGGAATTGTCAGAGAGACGCAAAACAGGGCCAGGATATTTGGTAAATGTGAAGCTTCCAGGAGAGGTTCTGGTCAAAGGTTACACCGAGTTTTCTAACTGAGAAAGAGAAGGAAATAGGAGTATTATCAATGGTAAAATTAGGTAGGGTAGGAAGGGAGCTTAATTGGGGAACGGAACCTAATACAATGGCCTTTGACTTTGCCGCATTCAAACATAATTTGTTTTGAACATCCCAGCTATTGATTTTGTTGAGCTCCCTTTGGATTAAATTCACAGCCGCACTCAGTTCCGAAGGAGGAAAGGAATGGTAAAGTTGGAAATCGTCGGTATAAAGATGGTAAGAACAATACTGGATAGAGGCTGGGAGGTCATTAATGAAGGAACAGAAAAGGGTAGAGGACAGATTAGAGCCCTGAGGGACTCCTGCAGGATTAGGAAGAGAAGATGAGATAGGTTTTTCTGGAATGGAAACAACTTGAGAGCATTAGGAAAAGAAAGAATGAAACCAAAGGAGCATACAGTTGGAGACAGATAGCTTTTCAAGTTTGATATGTTGAGAATCAATGCAAATATCTGTAAAAAGGAATTAAATATGGGGGATTAATTGAGGCGGGGGAGCATTCAAGGATCCGGGCTCGCATACTCTCATGAATATAAAGGCCAATGCCCCCACCCATGCGATCCTCTCAATCATGACGCAGGAACGAGCAGTTAGGAAGGCTTATTACTGAGGAAGTGATATCGGGTTTTAGCCAGGTTTCTGATACAGCTATTATGTGGTAAAAATTATCAGTGAAGTTTTCCTGGTACTCATCAAAATGCGCAGGAAGGGACTGGGCGTTAATATGACACGTTGTTAGGAGACTAGTCATGCAAGGGAATACGATAGGGTAAAAGTAAAAGTGCTATAATAGTTCTGAGCATACACATAGAGTAATATAGAATTGTTGTAAAAAGAGAAAAAGAAAGAAAATATACTAAAAAATTAAAGCCTCTGAAATTTGAAAGTGAGTTAAAGAAAAAATTTACATAATACAACACAAATAATAAAAATATAAATTTAAAGAAAAATAATTCATTTAGCAAAGAGAGTGCACAATGGTGGAAAGGTCCGTCCAGTCCAGCCTGTGGGAGAACGAAGTTCACAAAGTCGAAGGCGTCATCCGAAGATGTCCAGATCCTCAGGGACGTTGACTATAACGACTGAACAGCCGTCATCTTGTCGACAGCGGACTTTTCTTCCTCTGTTCCTCAAAGCTTTATTTTCAGCCTTTAAAAGTGCTCACTCTGGGCTTCTATGCATTCCTCGATTTTTATTAGGCGATTTAAGTGGTCAGTACTACTTGACACTTGAGATTCCAAAGAAGGTTTTATTTCATCGATATAACTCTTATATGTATCGAAAGTAGACTTTATTCCAGAAATTTCTCNGAAATACGATAGGGTAAAAGTAAAAGCTCTATAATAGTTCTGCACATACACATAGAGTAATATGAATTGTAAAAAGAGAAAAAGAAAGAAAATATACTAAAAAATTAAAGCCTCTGAAATTTGAAAGTGAGTTAAAGAAAAAATTTACATAATACAACACAAATAATAAAAATATAAATTTAAAGAAAAATAAAACAAATAGCAAAGAGAGCGTGCACAATGGTGGAAAGGTCTGTTCAGGCCAGTCTGTAGGAGAACGAAGGTCACAAAGTCGAAAGCGTCATTCGAAGATGTCCAGATCCTCAGGGAAGTTGACTATAACGACTGGACAGCCGTCATCTCGTCGACAGTGAACTCTTCCTCCTCCAAAACAGACATATTTCAATTTTCCTGCTGCTATCTTTTGCCTAGCAAGGTAGTAGAGACGCTTGTTCATGCTACTCATTTCCTCGCTTATGTAAATAGCGTGGCTGTAATTTTCTTCCCAGCCTATGTGCCTAGTCAAGTAATCCCGCTTGACCTTTCTCAGCCTCACAAATTCGTCTCTCACTGACTGGCAAACAAACTTGGCAATGATAACAGGAGGTCGAGTGTTGTCGTGCCTTGGCCTGTTTCTCACCACCTAGTCAAAGTCCTCTGGAGCAAGCTCAGACCAAGGCCACACAGGTATCCCTTGCACTTCCATGGATCTACATTTCAGCTTTTGCTCCGTCCTATTCATCCCCACCTCCAACTCTGTTATCCTGTTCTTCAAAGCTTTGTTTTCCTCATTCAGCCTTTAAAAGTGCTCACGCTGGGCCTCTATGCGTTCCTCGATTTTTATTAGGCGACTTAAGTGGTCAGTACTACTTGACACTTGAGTTTCCAAAGAAAGTTTTATCACATCAATATCGCTCTTATATGTATCGAAAGTAGATTTTATTCCAGAAATTTTGTTTTCGAGACGCTTGAGGACCTCGAGTATGGCTGTAATGTGGGGGTCACTTGTTAGCGAGGAACTCTGTTTCACAGGACTAGTGGGCCTCTCACCTGGAGGTATAGCCTTCCAGGCTTTTTCACACTTGGTGCAAAACCAGCTCTTCCTCAGTAATTTCCAATTATCTACGTCTGATTCCTCTAAGTTGCAGCATCGCAGTGCCTTGCACCCTAAACATTCGAGAGAAAATTTGTCCTCGCAACCAATTGTATTGTTGAATATAGGGCACTGCGGCATGATTATGACAGATGTGACAAGCGAATAAAAATATAAATATTATTAGATGATTTTAGTTGGGGTTCGGTCAAGGTAGATCCAAAAAAAAAAAGTGTATTTTTTTAAAAGATTATCTGCGTTTCGACTTACATTGTAAGCCATCTTCAGGGCTGCCTATCATGAAGACGAGAGGACGTCCTGTCCCTAAGTTCATATTTCCATGACTGAATATTTCCATGTGTCTTCACAAAAATTCCACTCTCGTCTTCATGATAGGCAACAATAAAAACAATAAGCCCTAAAGATGGCTTACAATATAAATTGAAACGTTGGCAGATAATCTTTTAAAAAAAATGACTTTATTTTATTTTAATTTGTATTTTTTTTTTTTGATCTACCTTGACTGAACCCCAACTAAAATCATCTAATAATAATATCTATGGTAAAAAAAATCTCCTTTTAAAAATATAAATAAAGTCATCTGTAAGGCGCTGGTGGGGGAAGAGGGCTTATGAAGATAGTGAGGTAGCGAAAGATAAGCTAATACCTGAGGGTTCAGCAGACCTGATAAGCACAGTGTATTTTCTCAGCAAAGCTTTTTCTCCGGTGCCATATATCTCACAGAATACACTACAGTCACGAAATAGTTAACCTTTCTTTTAGAAAAAAAATAACAGAAAAATGTGAATTTATACTACTTGAAACAATCACAAACGTGGAGCCGGTGTGAACTCACTGACTTCTCTAGCCAGAATTCAAGTAGGGGTATTCAGAGAGAGGATTGTGAGAAGCCTGGAGGAAAGGGAAGTGTTCAGGGTACGACCACAGGAGTTAGTCGTCCTAGAGCCCCATGTAGATGTTTCACATTGTAGTTGCCACCAGTGAGAAAATGGAAGCTCAGAGAGTCAAAGAATAGGCTGAACTGAGCAGAAGTTATGGGTTTGTTTGGGGGACTGAATACTGCCACAAGGGTGATGGGAAAGCTGAAGGTTGAGAGTGACAGTGGTAGATTAGAGATATTCTGAAGGATCAGAGGAAATCAGGTGATGGGAGAGGGAACTGCCAATCAGAAGGGCTGTCCCATCATGGGTAGGTTCGTCTTTGTGTGTATGTACTCCTTTGGCATTCCATAGGAGAACTGTGAGGAATTTGCTGGTAAGGAGGAATAGGAAAGTGGGCAATAAAGGCTGTGATTATGACAGATGTGTCGGTTTAAGTTTAATGAGTGGTTTTAACATGGATTGGGTTCTGTTAAAAAAGGTTTCCATGATAGTGTACTTATCAGAGGAAGTAGCAGTTGGAGAGGTTTGGGAAATGGCTGCGTGAAACTCATGGGGTGGTGGCTGCTAGTAATGAGCGAAAATAAGCAAATTTTTAAATGAGATGGACTTTATTAGCTCTATTAGTTTTAATCATGGCTGACAGGGGACTGTCAGAAGTCTTGCAGTACACCTGCTGTCTGCGCCCTTTGCCAGAAAAACCATCCCGCCAATTATAAAAGCTGTCAGGTATACAAAAATTTGTAGCCTATTGTCAGCGGTAGTCTCTAATATGACTTCCACGTCTGGCAGTAAATGAACTCCTCCTCTCCTATATCCTCCTCTGAAATGCTAATTCAAACACATACAAACAAACTCAAACTAACACTAGAAGACAAATGTATAGACATACTCTTACTTACTGAAACACGACTAACAAAAAATAAAAACCCAACATACCAGGCTATGCAACTTACCAAACTGATCACCCAGACGGACGAGCTCATGGTGGAACTACGCTCCTCATTCGCACTTGCCATACTCATCATTTAATACCTTCTACTCCTACAGACTCGCTCCAATCCACTTCAGTGTCCATCAATACTTCCACTTCCCCTATTACCTTTTCTGCAGTATATTGCCCTCCTAAAAAATCTATTACCTCAGACCAATTCCAAGAGCATTTTAAATCCTTAGGTTCCCGTTTCCTCTCTGGCGGATATTATAATGCAAAACATCTGCAGTGGGACACGAGAACGACCTACTCCCATGGCCGTGCTCTGTATAATGCTATCTCCTCCCACAATCTCTCCACTCTAAGTCCGTCCTCTCCCACCTATTGGCCCACCAAAGTAAACCGTCTTCCTGATATCCTAGATTTTTTTTAATGTAAAAATCTTATTACCTACCATCACTCTGTAAAAACATTAAATGAACTTTCCTCTGACCACAACCCCTGTCCTCCTTACACTGTCTCTCACACCTATCCCTAGACAATTGCCACCAACCTTCAAGAGGTACAGACATTCCTCAGATTGTAGGGAGTTTAACCAGCTATCTCGTCTCGTAAAGCCAAAACTAGGTGCTTTATAAGGCATTTAATGCCTACCTGTCTAGCCTCTCAAAAGGAGACAAATCCCTCTGGACTGCTACTCGCAGGATTCTGAAGTATCATGAACCTTCTGCCCCCTTGCGTCGAGAAGATGGTTCCTGGGCCTCTTCTGACAAAGACAAATCCCAAATGTTTGCCCAGCATCTAATACAAACATTCACTCCTCATCCAGAACCCGATAACTTGTCCAATAACACGGAGGTTGAGGAGTCACTGTGTCACTCTCACTTGTCTTATTTAACACTTAAACAAAACTCTTTGGATTTTATGTATTTAAATGCTACTTGTTAATTCTCATGGTAAAAAAAAAACAAAAAACTAATTGTGACTCCAAGATTATTAAATTACTCCTAATTTTTCAATTTTGCAATGTAACTCCTGAATTTTTTTTTTTGTCATTAAAACAAAATTTGTTGAAATCCATTGCAATCAACTAAATATTATGTTCACTATGTAAAAAAAAACCAGACTCCTTGTTCTGATTTTGCTCATTAACAAACATAAACCCAGCTTATTCATGCATGCATAAAATGGAGAAAATATAAAAATAATTTTATTTTCATAAAATCAATCATGAGAATAACCTTAAAAACTACATTACTTTGCAATTCAATCAAACGAGAATAAATTATAATAATAAACATAATAATAAGAAAAATAAATAAATGAGAGAAAGATAGTAATGGTGATGTGGAAGGATATATGTATTAGGATTTGGGAGAAAAAGGCTATTTTAGGAAAAAGTTTATGGGAGGTGGGTAGGAAAGTAAATAGTACAGAGGTAGGGCAAAGAAAAAAAGTTATTATGTTATTTTATTTTCCTTTTCACTATTCATAAACCCTCAGATTCTGTTTTCTGGAGTCAGACTGTAGTCTTTCCAGAATGGCATAACGACTGAATGAAGATTTACCTTTTTTAATGATCTCATTTGAAGATAAGTTTAGTAGCATAGCTAACTCAAAATAGCAAGAGTAGTAATCACAATTATAGATCACAATAAACCAAGTATTTCTACTTGAGGACCTTCTGTATCTATCCTCTATTTTAGGTATTAAGTTTCAATATTACATTTATGTTATGTTATCTTAAAATCATTAAATCTGTGGAAAATCAAAGATGGCAGGCTTGCCTACTTAGTCTTCAAGCAAATGATTTTTTGATTAAATATTAGCATATTTTTATATGTATATAATTATAAAAAGAGTGAAAAAAAAAGGATAGAAAATGGAGAGGAAATGGTTTGGCCCTGCAAGGAGATTAAGAATATTTGCTCCTACATGAAAGTTGTTATTAAATTTATATTCCTTTATATATGAGTAAAAAAAAATCTATGATTTTTATAGTTCATGGTAAATTAAAAGCAACTAAAAATTAGAACCTCCCTGCAACTAAGGTTATAAGGAATAACGTTTCAAATAAATTTTTGAATGGTTTTAGTGAAAATATGGACACTTGAAAAGAAAAGCTTAGTTATTTAATACAATAATCTTTGCATAGGCTAATGCACTAATTATTTTTTATTATTCATGATTGTATTTCTTGCAAATTTATCATTTAATAAGAGTTAATCCTTTTCTTTATATTCTTTAAAATTCTTTATATTTTATTTAAATTTCATTGTTGTAGCGTGACAATATTCTCCTATCAATGCACAAGCTTCTTTTTTATTATAAACAGTAACCATTAATATAATTGTAAATCAATCTCTTGGTTAAAAAGAAAAAATAAATAATAAAAAGAGGAAGGATTAATTAGTCCAGGAATTTGAATAGATAAAAATTATTTGTAAACAAACTATTTTTATTATTGACACTTTGGCCTAAATTTCAGGCCTTCTTCAAGGCAATGAAGGTGATGAGGGAAGAGAATATCTTACTTTAGAGTAACTAAATCATGAGCACTGATCATGATTTTTTCAAAAATTATAAAATTTTTTTGCAAAAATAATTTAATGTTAAGATATCATTCATCAGTACAAGTAAAAAAAATCTTACAATTGGTTCAAAATAATAAAACAACTAAAATTTAAAACTGCCCAATAGATGTATTAAATTATATTCTTACCTAAATTTGTCATGCATTTCATCCATTTCATCTTCCATTTCTTTCATTTCCTTCTTCATTTCATTATTTTCCTCCATTAATTCTTCACACATTTGTTCAGTAGATTTTAATTTTTCCTTGAGGGTTTCATTTTCCTTTTTAATTAGAGATCCACGACTAGCATCAATATCATACTGCATGTCACGCACTTTTTGGCTAAGGCTTTTCTTTTCAACCTGTAAATCTTCAACAGCATTTCTGAGTTCATTAACCTTCTGTTGAAGTTTCAAAACCTGCAATGGAAAGCAATTAGACAGTTTATTAATTGAAATTAATAATAAATAATAAAAATATTATCTGTATTTTGAAAGAACATATGTATAATTATAGATAGGTATTAATGGTATTTAAATATTTTTGTTTAATTAAACAAAGATTTATCATATTTTAAAATCTACATACTATCATAATATAATTGGTAATACAAATTCAGCTTCTTAGAATTAATTAATTAATTAATGTAGATCAATGGGTGATAAATTTAAATGATTAACTTTAGGAACAAGCAACAGAAAAATTGAATTACAGCATTTAGAGCAATAAGGAAAGACAGCAGGAAAATTTGGAAGAAATTGAAGAGTCTTACCGAGAAAAGAACTGCCAAAATTCTTCAAACAGGTCCATAAGTGATGAAGAGCCTTTAAGTCGAGGGTGCATACATGAAGGAAGAAATAGGTCACTGTTTGTCGGTAAGTAGGTATATTAAATCAGTGGGCAGAAAAACTTAGGGAAAATTCTGAGGTAGATTTTGAACTGTCTGTGACAAACAAAGCATTTTTGACCATTTAGAGCTTCCAAATAAAGAAGAAATACATACAACCCTGATAAAATTAAAGAGTAATAAAGCCCCCAGTATTGACAATATTCCAGCAGAGCTATTAAGCAAGGTGGACTGAACTAGTTACAGGATTTGCTATATAGAAGCAAAGCTCCTTGAGAAATGGAAAAAGACTTATCTGTCCACTTCCACAAGAAGGGGGAAGATATTCCAAAAATATGGAATAGACAAGATTGTTGTTTTCAATGCAAATACATCCTTACTTCTTTCAGCGTTCAAAATTGTATTTATTATCTTTTTTTACCAATACTTTATGCCGAGACAGATATCGGGAGATACCAGAGCGGATTCCAAAAAGGCAAACCACAGGCTGGTAAGCCATCAAATCATCAATCTATGAAAGCTTTTGAAAAAGGTATAAGATGCCAACATACCATATGTTTGTTGACTTTGAACACATGTATGATTCAATCAACAGAGAAGAAGTGTACAGAGCAATTATAGATATGAATCTTCCTTCAAATTGTTTTATTGACTAAATAGCAATGGGGGACAATGTTTCCTATGTTTAAGTTAATGGTGAATTAAATTGAGATTTTTCTAGAGACAGGAAGATGGATAGACATGAATGGTCTTCACCTTGGCTCTGGGCAAAACTGTGAGAGATTCTGGGATCCAGATAATGGCTTAATAGCAGCAATGCCATCCATCCTTGAATTTGCAGACATCGACCAGTCATGGAGAATATTACTGCACTGAAGTACCCTATTATCCTATCTAAAGGAATTTAGAGAGTACAAAGTGTATGGGCTGCATGTAGAGGAATTTTTAAGCCTTGGATCTCAAGTAAATTTTTTTATAAGTTAAATTTATTTTATGGGATTAACAATTGAACTACTTTTAAACTTGGATTGACTTATTTTTGCTTATGTAACATAAAATTTATTTATTGAAAAAAAATTATCCGAAAGAAAAATAATTTTAAAAAATTAAGAGGAAATTATTATAAAATAAAATAAATTAAATTTAAATTGCAACCTCAGATGAAGAAGACCTAGATGTAGCAGTATCCAGGCGTCTAATCAATATATCGCTTTTCTCTCTCTCAGCTTTTTCACACCTTTCTTTCATTACTTCTAGCTCATTTTTCAGCCGTTCTATTTCAACCTTCAAAAGTAGAAAATTATATTTTAATTGCATATATTTATGCATTATTGTTTTCAATATGATGATATGATAAATAAAATATATAACAAAATAGTCTTTTGTAAATTCTCATTAATATTGTTTTTGAAAAAAACAATTTGAATCAGAGGAGAAAAAAAATTAGTTTATAATACATACATACATACATACATATATATNATATATATAAATATTTTATTACCACAAAATTAACTATTACTGTTCTACGTATTGATTTTAAAATGCAAAAGGTTACTTTAAATAAAAGAAAAATGTTTTTCTTTTAACTAAATTTGTTTCTATTCAAGGCTCTATTAAAAGGAAAAGTATGTTTTCCACATATTATGTTCAATAATTTTTCACTAAAAAATTGTCAGATTGACGATTGTTCAGATTGACCTTTTTCTAAGCCCTCTCTCATTTGACTTAAAATAAAAATAAATTTATTAAATGATTTGTAAGAGGAAGAATATAAAATTTGTTTTCTATATTTTAAAAATAGGAGGCCTCTAACCAAACCTCTAACTTATATTCTAAAGTATTTTTCTAAATATGCATTTTGCTTAAAAGTGTAATACAATATTAATAAAGTGTAGTATATCATAGCTCTGAAATCTTTGGAAAGAATATTTCAGACCTATTATGTACTAAACATTTTATTGACAACAATGAAGACATTGACAATTTCCTCTAGATGGGCTCTCCCAAAACTCCTTCCCCCTGAACCAATTTCAATTATTCATGAACTCACAACATTGTTTCGAAAAAGAAGAGTAAATACTTAATTTGAACCCTTTGTTTTAAAAATGGAGGACATAAGGGTGCATACAGAAAAATATAAATACACCCACAGACACATTTATACAAAATTAAAAAATTTTTTAACTTAAGCTAAAGTAGAATCCATGAAGAATTGTAATATTTTTAAAAGTCATATCATGGTGACAATGAAAATCTTGATTTGCTTGAAAGAAATCTGTTAAAATTAAGTTCTTGTTATAAATACACAGAGTATAAAATTTGCAATATGATAACTTAAAGTAGGGGAAAGTCAAGGCAAGGGGCTAGCCTCACATTGCTTAAAGTGGAAATAGTTCATACCTAGTACTTTGACAATGTTCATGTTCCTAAGTAACATTTTGTTTAGACCTCAATTATTTTAATGGTCATTCAAGATTTTGGATTCTATAAAAAAATGCTAATTAATGGAATGCATTTTACTCTTAAATTTAAACTACAACCAAAAGGAAAGACAGAACAAAATTAACAGTTTAAGTTAACTAAATCTTCTATTAAAAGTATTATTAAGTAAATCAAATTATCAGTATATCATGCAAATGTTCTAGAGTTATAAGTTAATTACAATAAAAAATTAAAGTTAAAGCAATAATCTAAAAATTAAAAATAATGCAAAACATGCAACGCTTACAAACTCTGTAGCTGGAGTTGAATAAAAACTTGCATTGGAAAGAGAAAACCCATTTGAGAATAGGCATTTATGTATATCTCAATTTTTCTATCACGACAAAATATATTAATATATTTTATAATAAAGTGTGAAGGGGTTAAAGCTAGTGGGGTATAAAGTTTTTATCTTCCTATAATTAGACTTGAATACTGGTTGAAGAGGATTTATAAAGAAATTAAATTACTGATTTCTGTTTGATACTTATACATATTATAACACTTTGTCTACATTAGAACATAATATGTGCTCAGACATTGCATGGTTAACCCCTTTAATGCCCCATTTGAGGAAAGCACCTTTCTAAAAGTGAAAATAAACAATTCTACTATATAACTATTTTCTTAGTCACTCCACCATAAAATTTGTATGAACTATTAGTTCCTAAGGGGTATGCACATCTCCAAGAAGAGAGGATAATAAGAAATGGCTTTGGATCCCAATCAAAATTAAAATACATGGCAAGCAGTGAAATTTGCTACTCAGAAGCATGCAAATCATACCTTATACTCTTGAATGTTAGAGCTTTGACTACTGGAATTTTCAGGCTTACGAGTGATAGAATAAGAAGAAACCATACTGCTATCGTCATCACTAGAAGCATCTTCTGTACTAACAATTAATGTCTTTCCTTTAGTCTGAATTTTTTGAACTTCACGGACAGGAGATTGCTTTTTATTAGGAGGGTGGACCTGAACAAATAATTTCAATTTTAAGACTACTTATTTCTCATTATATTTCAATAGGCCATTACTATTATTATAACTTTTAAAAAACCATTTCAAAATGCGGCATGGCAAAAAAGGCAAGTTAATCTGGAAAATATTAATTTTGCACAAAATTACTAAATCTTCTTTCATGATAAACAGATTATCTATCTTTTTCCAAATTCTCTCTCTGATTATACGACAAGGTCCAATAGGATTTAAAAAACTGACTATACTGGCATAGAATACCTTTTTAATTTTTTCAATTTAAGGCATTTTCTTTCATCAATTATATTACTTGATTGACTTAAACAATTACATCTCTAGACTTTTGAGAATTAGTTAGCTATTACTTAAAAGTTAGACTACTGGCATATTTTTGTAATTTTCATCTAGATATTTGAGAAGTGTAATTGTTTATATTTGCTTCCCAACTTCATTAAGCTTTAAACTGATAGTTTTCTTCTGAATGCCATAGTTTCTCATAACCAATTGTCTATTTTTTCTTTTCTCTATCATGGAAATGAGATACTGGCTAGAGATTGGGTCCCATCTAAAGATCTGTATATTTGGAGGTTCTTGGAATTTTATTTGTTATCTTTAGGAAACCAAAGATACTAAACTAATTTTACTCTCTCGTGGTATGAAAATATGCTAATAAAGAACTACTAACTCCAAAAGCTGAATCATGGGCTTCAAAAGATATGGATTTAGGGGACATAAAGGGTAATTGAAGAATCAATTTTGGCAGTTTTCAGTGCTACATTTAATTTTTACTTTTATTTACAAGTCCTAAATTGATTATAATTAATTATGTTATGTTTACATTCATCCAATTAGTCAAATTATCTTAGATCAAGTGCTTAAGAAACCACCAGAGTCAATTAAATTTGAAACAGCTGTCTAGTTGTATTTACCATTTCATCTTCCGGGTTGGACCGAGTCAAATTGTTCTTTTTTGCCGAGCTTTCGCACATCATGTGATGGCTTCTTCAGGGCTGTATTTACCATTTCATCTTCCGGGTTGGACCGAGTCAAATTGTTCTTTTTTGCCGAGCTTTCGCACATCATGTGATGGCTTCTTCAGGGCTGAAAAGAGTCCACATTCTCTTTTCAGCCCTGAAGAAGCCATCACATGATGTGCGAAAGCTCGGCAAAAAAGAACAATTTGACTCGGTCCAACCCGGAAGATGAAATGGTAAATACATCTGACGACCGACGAAGCCTACGTGAACAGCTGTCTAGTTGCCAAATAGACCTCAAATATTTATAGACTGGCCAGGTTTTCTGCTAATCTGGGAGTTTAAGTTTCTCCCTCAATGTGACTCATAAAAATCCTTGCTCTTAAATGGCACCTAGCTTGAGGGGATATATTCTATGCTGTCCAGCAGTCAATTACAAACACCAACAAGCTTACCATTCATCTGGGGCATAGATATTTCACTGACTCCAATCCTAGACTAGGTGAATTCACTTCAGTTTTAAGTCTTATACTGAAGCCAATACATACCACCATCATGTAGGTAAAAATTTAATGGGTCTCAGCCTGTAATCTGTAGTCTCTATGCCACAACACTTCAACTAAGAAGCTATATTATCATATGTGTCCTAAACTATCATTATTATCTGCATATTTTAAAAGGCCATTATTTTAAACCAGTTTCAGACAATAATTCTTAATTATTTTGTGTATTTCTAGTTTGATATGCCTAGGCTTGGATCACTTATTGAATGCTTTTCAAAATCAACTTCACTATTTCAATTCCTCTCATAATTTTAATCATATTTCAAATTCAAAACCTCATGACCTTAATAATCCCACAGTTAAGACTAGCCAACTAGCTAGCATGTAATTAATAACTCACTAGTCCCTAAGAAACTTGGTATGTTAAAAAAAATATGAAAACAAATGTAAAATTTTGTTCAAAGGCAGTTCCAATTAAAGTGAAATATTACAATTTAAAACTACAGACTTCCTCTAGCTTGGACCATATCCCAATAATCATATTAAAAAACCTTTCACTTTGTCTAATGAGCTTCTTCAGTGTTAAATTATGAATTATGAGTGAGAAAAGGGGAAAATACGTTTTGGATTCAAAATCAAATTCATCCATTCTAATGGCCAGAAAAAGACAGGATAGATTTCTCTTCAATTCATTATATTACATCCAGTTCAGTACCTTGCACGTAATAGGTCTGCTATACTTTTTTCATTTTCCAGTATTGAGTCAGATTACAGATAACCAGTAGTTCATTAATTTATAGCTGTATTGTAGCTGATGTTGCATTTTATTATTCCAAAAGCTTACATGTCTAATAATTATCTGCAGGAGTCCACTTTATTAAAAATTTACATTTGTAAACTAAATGAAATGTATATTGTTGTAAAAGTATTCCTTTTGACTGTGAGTACTTTCTTTATTATCAATATATACTTATAAATATATATTATATACTTATTCCTGAGTTATTTTCTGTAGTCCCTCCAACATAAGAAATGACTATCTGTAAATTTGGGTAATTTAATTGTGACAAAGTCAAACTGGAGATTGATGCTGCTATAAAGCATATCACGAACCTTCAAAATTAACGATTTCAGGACTTTTTTCTAGAGAAAATTAACTTACTAAAATTGGCAAGTGAATCAAGATAAATTTTTAAAAATTCCATCAGTCATCAAATATAAGTTGATAATTCATTAGATAAACAATACTTAAAAAACATTTTTATAGAAACACATATATATACATATGACTACATAGTTTTACACAAATGTCCTACAATAAGCCAATTACTAGCATGTAACAAAAAAAAATTGAAAAATGTTTGAACCCTTAATACTTATTCATTTAAATTCACAGAAAAAGCATAAGTAAGTTCCCTAAGCTATTTATTTTTGGATAAAATGATATGTTATATCACCAAAGTGAAAATTAGTTAGACGATTGATTATGACATTTAACTGTGTTAAGAAACATAAATATGAATGAACATACAAATAATTTAAATTAGAAATTAAACAATACATTTTACATAAAGAATAGATGTGCAATATATAGTTGAAAAACAGGTTACTCTTTATTTCATTGATTTGGAGATCTGTCCTTTTCAAAATCCAAATCACTTAATTCTAAATTATTTAGTGTTCATTATAAATTAGTAAATTTTTCTACTTACATTCAATGTCACTTCTTTTGGTATCTCATTTTTTGGCTGATCTCTGCGTTGATTTCTAGGTCTTAGAGAAATAGAAATATTGGCTGTCTTTGATTCATTACTAATATTATTGCTAATACTACTTAAACCAGGAGTAGTTCTTCTCCTGGCAGTATATCCTGTTCTCCTGGAATCTTTATTACAAAAAAAAAATTTAAATGAGGTTAGATTGTAAATAATTCTAGTTATATTATTAAAAAATGGCACACAAAAGAGCATACATTCTGAAAATGAAATTCTTAAGTTTCTTTGAAAAACAGTAGAGATATAACTCAGAGCCAAGATCTCTTTTTTAAGAGACTTTTTAATTTTCTCTTTTTCTATTTAAATATAGAGAAGGAAAAAAAGTAGGTGTTCGTAAAAGAGTTAGTTTGAAAAATATTTGGAGGCTTTTAGATGTGGATAAGGATATGGGCTGTAGAGTTGGAGGATGGAATTCATTTGATTAATATTATTGTTTGGTATAGACCAACTAGTTTTGACCTTCTAGCTGCAGAAATTTTTCAAGAATCGATCAAAAATTCATATTTTTGAATTGCTTAAATAGCTGTAACTGTGAAGATGTATAACACTACTGAGAATAGCTTTGTTTTATAGCATTTGAAATTCTTTTCTTTAAAAGACTTTTTTTTGTTGGGGTTCAGTTTTTGAGCGTAGAGATTATTAGTAGATTTCTTTTGTTTGAGTTTGGTCAAGGTAGATCCAAAAAATACAATTTAAAAAATATATGTATTTTTTAATTATCTGTCAATGTTTCGGCTAACACGGTAAGCCATCTTCAGGGCAATCATGAAAACGAGAGGGGCTGTTATGTCATCTAGAAACCATATTCATGACTGGGTTCATATCCCCTCCCGCCAAGATGATGTAAGCAGAAACGTTGGCAGATAATTAAAAAATACATATAATTTGATATAGTAATTTTTGGATCTACCTTGACCAAACCCAAACAAAAAAAATCTACTAATAACACTGAACAACAAAGTTTTTGTTTCGGGGTTGAAATTAGCTGATTTTAATGTATTTCCACATGTTAAAACCGAAAATGACCATAAAAATTATATATTAGCTCTTGTCAAGCAGAGTTGAGTGACCTTATAAGAGATCTTGGCTTGTCTAAGGAAAAGGCTGAGCTGTTAGGGTCAAGACTACAACAGTGGAATCTTCTAAAACATGATGTGAAAATATCTCAGAACTGACAGTGTCAAAAAGATTTGCTTCCTTTTTTTGAGAAAAAAGAAAACCTCGTAGTTTGTTCTGATGTTAATGGTTTGATGGACTGCTTGAATTTGGGTCACACTCCATCTGAATGGAGACTGTTTATAGACTCTTCAAAACTAAGCTTAAAAGCTGTACTTCTGCATAATGGAAATCAGCTACCTTCTATTCCTATAGGTCATGCAGTTCACATGAAGGAAACGTATATAAATATGAAAACACTTCTCCAATCAATCAAATATGAACAACACAAGTGGCAAATCTGTGGTGATCTGAAAGTCATTGCTATACTCCTAGGAATGCAATTAGGGTTCACCAAGTACTGTTGTTTTTTGTGTCTGTGGGACAGTCGGGATAGAAAATCTCACTATAAAAAAGTGAACTGGCCTACACGAGACCTAAACGCTAATGAGAAAAATGTAGTTTACGAGCCTCTTGTAGATCCTAAGGATGTTCTCCTTCCCCCATTACATATTAAGTTGGGACTAATGAAAAACTTTGTGAAGGCGATGGACCAGGAAGGACAAGCTTTTAAGTACTTGAGAGCAAAGTTTCCCAGGTTGAGTGATGCTAAAGTCAAGGAAGGCATCTTTATTGGGCCTCAAATACGTGAAATCGTAAATGATCCTGCTTTTGACATGATTTTAACAGGAAATGAAAAAAGAGCCTGGGAAGCCTTTAAGGGAGTTGTACATGGGTTTTTAGGTAACAAAAGAGATGATAACTTCACAGCATTGGTTAAAGAGCTTCTTCAAGCTTACCACCAACTTGGATGCAACATGTCCTTAAAAATTCATTTTCTTCACTCTCATCTTAATTTCTTCCCACAAAACTGTGGAGCTGTGAGTGACGAACATGGAGAAAGATTCCATCAAGACATTGCCTTAATAGAACAGAGATATCAGGGCCGTTGGAATGAAGCAATGCTTGCAGACTACTGCTGGTCTGTGTGTAGGGATGCTCCAGAAGTGTTTTATAAAAGACAAGCTAAACGACAGCGATCTTACAATACATCGGATTGACTTAATTGAAATTTGGTGGTACAAACCTCTTTTATTTGTCAAAACACTAAGAATAATGTTTTTTTTAATCAATTTTGTACTTAAAATATTCTAAAAGAAACATAACAATATTGTTTTTTGTACTTTCACTTTTTCACGTATAGTATAACTACTCTTTAAGATTAAGTGCTGTATATCTCAAAAACCAGAGCTAAACAAATTTTTCAATGTTATTTTCGTTTTTATCACCCCAAAATTAGTAGAAATAGACTAATTTAGTGTAGGAAACATTCAAAAAATATTTTTTTGTTGTGAAGTGTAATCTCTATGGTTAAAAACTCTCCATTTGATCTTTTCATTATAGATACATCAAAATATAGGTCATGAAGGAAATTGTGTTACAATTTATCAAAAATAAATCTTGATTACAAATTTTGAAAGAAAAAAAGTATTTAAAATTTTTTTTAAATAAGATAAATAGACCATATTATTGTTAAATAAAACAGAAATTTTGAAAGTAGGAGGATATAGATTCTTAGGTAAATAATTTGTAACCAATTTCATTCAAAACAAAAAGTAAATTTGTTATATGGTGTATGGTATATATTTTGAATTAATATTAGTTAATAAATAAGTCTTAAATTTAAAAAAATTTGGAATTCTAATAGTACTACTATAATTGTATAATGAATTTTGTATCAAAACGAGGTAACCAGGAAAGTATAAAACAAGTCATTTTCTATTTTTAAAATGACCACTAATAAAAAATAGTGAGCAATTCTCCTTAAAATAATAAATGATTCACTATTAATAATAGTATACAAATGAAAATTACTTTTAATAAAAGACTGATCTATGTGGTTAAATATTATAACCACTAAGCACCTCATTGGTGGTTGGTTGGCTGTCGAATTTAATGCTGGAGAAATTATTCAAGGTTTCGGCGAGGATTAGAAAAATAAAATACTCCAAAATTATTGAGTAACTATTTTATTAGTCTGCAGTCTGACATGTGACCATAAACCTCCCTCGGAGTTCTCTCCATACATCATTATCGTTACATATAAAGTTTATATTTGTATAGATAATTTTGAGTTTATTCTGTATATCATTGTCTGGTTTTATAACATACCACATCTCAGTCTGTTGATTACTATCTATAATTTTATAAGTGAAACAAAGTTTATTGTATTTCAGCCCTGATGATAACTTACAAGTAATGTCGAAATTTTGGCATTTTATTTTTCTAATCCTGCCCTAAACACTGACTAATTTCTCTAGCATCATGAAGTACCATGTCTGATCACATAATTTGTTTTTACTCATACACAGAATATATTTTCCCTAATAGCTTTGTCAGATAAATTTATTTACTTGAGTCATGGTCCAGATCATGTGAGATGTATCTCGAATATAACAGGCCATGACAGAAAGAAAAGTTAAGCTGAAGGTCCTTGGGAGTAAAGAAGATACTTTGTGTTGATGCAAAGGAGGAGAATTTTTAACCACAATTAATGCTCTGAACATAACTATAATGACATTGATTACAACAGAGGAGAAAACACAAATAAGATAACATGACTGTCTAGAGGAGGAGCAGTGACCAAAATCTAAAACATTGCAAAATATGGCCTACTGAACACATACAATAATTATTACTCCCACAGCTCATTTTGATTATTGTATGGTAGAAACAGCAAATAATAATTATTTAGGACATCGTAGATATTTAAATATAAAATAGGTACATGATTCTCTGATCACAAGAACAATGTGTGAGTGTGTGTATGTATTATTATAATAATATTAAATTACACACACACACATATATATATATATATATAATTAAATATTATTTCAAGTAGATTAAATTTACAAAATATTTATATTTATCTTTGCATATCCTTTGGTTTCGTTAGTAAGTGTATTATACGTCATTTCATCACTATGTAAATAGTATAATTAAATTGATACTTCATTTTTTTTTTTTAGATAAAATTATCTGTCAATGAGGTATGCGATATATCTCATTGGGGTATTAGGTCTTTATGACCAGATGGGACATAACTTATGTCCAAAATTAACAGATACTCTATGGTAAGAGCAAATACAATACGTTAGGATGACTACTTTAACACTGTTAAAAAATTTTTCCAAAACCAATTTGCTTTTTGAAAATAATTTATCTTCAATTAATAAGCGGGAATACCATAGAGCATACGGCATTACAATAGTGCATTGGAAATCCCTGAAAAATTTGGGGGGGGGGGGGAAGGGTTGCCACAAAAAAAAAAAAAAAAAAGAAGTATTTTTGGTGTCTGAATACATTAAGGTTTTTGTGAGATATTCAATTGTTTTATAGTCAATCGAGAAAAATGCTAATTCTTGTAATGATATATTTTGGTTTCTTCACATGCATGTCTTAACTTCTGATAAAGCTTGCACATACTAGAGTATAAGAGCCCTATGTCTTATACTGTTATCAAAACATCCGATGAAAAATCAGCAAAGCTTAAGTTGCTCCTACTTATAAATTTGGTCTCTCACTAAACCCCTCACTTTATCGATCGATTTTAGCCATCTAACGAATTCATCCAACGGTTTGCACGAATTAGTTAAAATTAATTTGTTTTCTATGGTATAAAAATTAATAAGTTAATGGTGAAAAGTAAATTAATTTTCAGGCACTCTAAAATATTTGTAAGAGAGGAGTGGAGGAAGCACTCAACCATCATCGTTATATTCTCAAACGATGCAAAAAATAATTTTCTTAACATTCGCTATAGAAAACAGAAATAATGAAGTTAACTATTTTAGAAGTAACGGGGTAAGCCCGTGTTCTAGAATTTACAATAAAAATAAATTTTCATTTAGTATGCGTTTTCGTAAAATTGAAGGATGTAAATGCTAAAAATTGCATCCTGCTCCCATTATACTCTGCAATTTTTTTCATAACTTTAATAACAATGAATATATTAACAAATCTTTAACTTGCGTTCTCTCTCATTAAAACCTTATTAACCCCATTAAAAACATTCAATTGTCTGCAAAAACAAAACAAAAAACAACAAGAATAAACTTCAAATCCGGTTTCTTTATTTATAATAAATAATAAATAAATAAAATGTGCTACACAATTAAATGAAACAAATTTTCAAATTTCGCGCAATAATAAGTGAATGCTTGATTCCCTTACAGGAAATATGCTAAAATGAGACAGAAACTTATTTCTTTGTTTTCAACAATTGAAATTCATGACGTCATAAACACCAACTGCTCATAACCTTCCTAGATTATTAGTGCTAAGGATAGAAGTATTAGAGGTTATATATAGGATTCTTTAAGGTTATCGTCCAGGAAAATTTGGTTATTAGTGGACTTCGTTTGTGTATCTTCTTAAGCTTATATAGTTTTTGGAATCTCGTTATGGTTGTAAAGACATTTGCTTGTGAAATAAACATGCGATAAATATAGATATGCTACGACGAGTATGGAATGAATGGAATTCGCAAAAATCTTTATCTAAGGTCAAAATAGTAATTAAAATTCATAAAATGTTCTATGAATTACTCTAAGAATACTCTTATAGCATTTTTTATTGCAATGTCATCACTTTATTTTTCGTCTCTAGTTTCTTGTGTTTTATTTTCATATAGTTAATTACATTCAAATTTGGATTCTTCATTTCATAATCATGGAAGGAGGAGTGAGACCTGTCAGAAAAAACTTGACAAGATTTCATGAATGTCATGGAGATAATATTGTTTTGAAAGATAATAACACTGTTGCTTTTAGAAAGTGTAGTTTTGCTAATGCCCTTGCTTTCAGCGAAAAACCTTTGTTACCAGGTGAAATATTTTTAGTTGAGATTGAGCAGAACCAAGGAGGATGGAGTGGATATATGCGTCTTGGTCTAGCTCAGGTTGATCCTCAAGTCATGGCCCTCAGAGGAGATTTACCTCGTTATGCTCTACCAGATCTGACAAATATGTGGACATCTTGGATATATGCCATTACTAAATCTGATAGAATTTCAATACTCAGTAATGGTGAAAATCTTCCTCCTAAGCCAGCTATCCAAAAATATTTTCTGGGTGATGGAGATAATATTCATACTATTAGAGGCACGATTCCTAGAAGTGCTTTGCGTCCTGCGAATTTGGACTCTTCTCAAGAAATTTTACCTACTGATGTTGGGAGCAGAATTGGGGTTGTTTTTATCCCCAAACCTAATAGCAAATTAGCAGAAATGCATTTTATTATTAATGGAATTGATCAAGGACCTTGTACCAAAGATATTCCATACATAGAGGGCCCTCTGTTTGCTGTAGTTGATGTTTATGGAACAACCAAGCAAGTGCGGATCATTCAACTTTATGAAGTGTCTACATTACAAAGTGCTTGTCGAGACATTATCCTTAGAAATATGGGTAAAAACCTAACTAATGCTGTAGCTTCTCTGCCTCTTCCTAATCCTTTAAAACGGTATTTACTTTTTAAAGACTAAATTTATGTGTTTTCTTAAAATTATTAGTATGTAAAGTTCCGAGAAAATGTAATGCATTTTATTATTGAACTGTTAATATACAAGAAACTCAAGGATTCCCCCTTTTTTTAAAAATTACCCTTTTCTTCTGTGCAATACTTAAGGCTTTCTCCATGTTGTGAAGGAATATCTGTAATTTGTAAGAAAGTTTCTTTTTAGATTAATTTGACATTAACATCTGTCATTACTTCTTATTCATTGTGTTGATAATTGTAATGTCAAATTCCTATTGTACAGAAACCTAATTTATGTATATATTTGTATATTTGCTATAAATGTAAATTAAATACTTTTCATAAATGCTTTATTTATTGATAAGATTCCTTATAAACTGGTGAGAAGTACTAGTATGTTGAAAGCTGATAGAATTCATCCAAAATATCATAATTTCTAGTAATATTTTAATATTTGTCTTTATTATTAGTAAATAAATAAAATAGGAATGAAATGAATCATAACATTTAGAACTCATAGAATGCATTTTCATGCCTGTGAATATATAGTTAATTAATTATATATTCACAGAATAATGAACTTCAAGGTTCTGGGAATAAAGTTCAATATGCAGAATTAAGTCTGAAAAGAATATTACAGATGTATGATAAGTTTCTATTTAAGATAGTAGTTTTTAACTGTATAAATAATTTAAAAAAAATATACCATAAAATAAATAATTTTAAATATACCATTGGGGCATAAAAGTTAAATAAAAGATTTAAAAAAAATGATGTTAGGTCACAATAATTTTAAAAATAATTAAAGAAAGCAGATAATATTATTTATTGGTTTTAAAAAATATTGCTATTAATCATTAAAGGTTCATACTCCAAGCCGATATACTAGAGAGAGACTAAAATCTATTTTTAGATTAAATTCTAAGGATGCATTAAATCTCTTTATATAATTTAAGTTTTTTATTAATATATTGTATTTGAAATAAACTTTTATTTAATCAAAACTTTTGGTAAAGTTAAGTAGTAGATACTCCTAACTCTTAAAAAAATAAATGTGTTTTCCTTTAATATTAGTCATATATTTCAATGGCATTCTCTAGCTCCCAGTTAGCACGTCTGTTTTTGTACACCAATTTTCAAGAAATTGAAAATTATAATTTGATGTAAATTGTAATAAATTATTCTAGTATAAATTATTATCTGCTCTGAACATATAAACTTAATTCTACAACATTAATAGGGTTAAGTTATGGTTTAAAATTGATATAATAAACTATTTTAGACTTGTAAGCCCTTTTTAATAACAAATTGGGTTTTGATTTTTTTTTTTTTTTTACTGTATTTTCATTGCTTATACCTTTTGAAAAACCTTAGAGTGATGAAGTTATTTAAAAAAGATCATTTTGTAAAATGGTTGAGATGCATGGTTGATTGAGATCTGATTCAGAAATTTGAAAAAGTCTGTACTAATTATAATCTATAGTTATTCATTGTTGGTTTATTAAATAGAAATTATATATGTTATAATTGACCTGAAAATTCATAAGGTTTTACTAACAATCTACATGTCCTAAATAGACATTAGAGAAGTTCATCGATTCTTAACTGCTTGTGTAAGGTTTTAGTCTTGTGAGGGAATACACTTTAGCCTTTTTCTTTCTTGTTAAGTAAGGTTATGAAACTGTTAAACAACATTTTTAAAATTATTATACTTAGAAGAGGATAAGAAAAAAACATTATTTGAAAGCATTTTGCTAGGTCTTCAATTGACTAAATGTCATCTGAACTTGAGAAAATCTCTTAAACTGGCTTGAAAATAATTTGTTGGGAAAACACACATTTCTGTGCTTCTGGATATACTTAGAATAAGTCCTATATAGAAATAATGCTATATCTTTTGTTGGTGAAAACCTATAACCACTAGACTAGATGATATCACTTACTTTAGAGCAAGACAAAACCCAGACTCTGGCTGTATGTACCACAGATGGGATCGATGGTCTTGAAAACGCTATGATAATCCTCTTTATAATAACCCAGTACAAAATAATAATGGAAATAAACAAAACTTGATTTTTGATACTTAAAAATAATAATAAAAAAATTAAGTGTAGTGTCCATATTACTTTAATGATTTGTAATTGTAATGGTCATCTCCTATGTAAGGAATTGTAAAATCAAACAAAATAGAAGTGACTGTACTCTTGTTGCTTATAGTAAGCAGCTACTGTACAATAATGAAAAAATAGGAGCATTTACCATCATCATCCTGCCCAGTATCTGGAGGTTTAATTTTTCTTGTGTAACTATTTTCTTCATTTAGCTCACATTCTGAAGCTTTTGTTCTTCTCCGGGGAAGTGTTATACTAACTGAAACTTCATCCTTAGGTTCAGCAAGATTTGGACTGGATGTCCAGGAAGAACTTGAAGTACTTAACCTGGCATTATATATAAAAAAAAAAAATTATAACTTACAATTAAATATACTACTGCAGAGTATGGTTTTGTTTTGTTTTATAGCTTAGAATGTTGTAGGAGCAAAAATCAATTTTAGTTTTGTCCTTAACTTAACAAAAAACTTTAAACTTTTTCCTGTTCTATGTAATTAGGTGTACTTAAGATAAAATATAGGAGCAAAAAACAATGTTATGGTACTTATGATAAGGTCCTAGAACTAACTAAACTCTACCAGACTTATAGAGAGCAATATGTGGAGATAGATCACTGGAATAAATTAGATATGGTAAAATTAACTAGGAGAGTATCACAAGAATCCTTCTTTTCCTCATATATGTAAAAGTATTATAATTTTTTTGTTTGTATACCTAACATTCATTATTCATATAGATGGCATTAACATTTTATGAGCAAGTATTAAAAGGAATAAATTCACAAAAATAATTCAGATATTTTCTTAATTCTTCAGATTTAGTAAGTTAAAAATTAAACCCCAATTAACTGTTCAAAAAACAACAAACATGGAATTATTTTTGAAAAATAGCTCTTCATTTGGTGGAGATAAAAATTGATGCTACCAGTACCACAAAAGTGTCTAGTCTAAAATTTTTGGGTCTAATAATAGATGAATATCTTAACTGGAGAGAACAAACCTTTTTTTTTTTTTTTTAAACTAATGTGCATACTATTTCTTTCATTGTACAAATTAAATATCTGGTAGTACTTCATAAAAAATACACCTCTTTATAAAAATTGAAGCTATAAATTTATATGAGTCATGGGCAGATTCCTAAGCAAATATAAAATTCTGATTTTTATGTATTCAGTTATCTACCAAGACCCACTCAATCCTCTAAGAATGCATTCTTAAACATCTTCATTTATCTGTATTTTTCTTAAATCTATTGTAGAACACCAATGCTGAAAATTTCATTTTATACCATGATGGAGAGGAATCCTATTTAAAGTATACAAATGAGAGACTTAGCAATTTCGAGTTTGCAATTATAAAATTAGGTTGTAATAACCAATTATTGATAATAAAAAAATCTCATCCATAAATAATAAATAAAATATGGAAACATCATACTTTCAACATCAATTTAATTTTTGTTTCTTAAAATAAACTCCTAGTATTGGAGACAATGAGTTCATGAGTATATTGTATAGGGACCAAATTAAGTCTCAACTATATAGGTACTTTTATAATAAATTTACCTGAAGACATCTAAAGTTGATATATTTATCAATCCATTATACTGGATCAATTAACATATCTACCATATTAGTTTCTCTAATGGAATGAGTTTTAGGTCTATAGGTTTGCTTAATTATGGTATGTATGGGTTTGCTTAATTTGTTTATTCTGGATAAGGATAATTCAGAAAAATTTCTCCAATTTTTATAAAAATAATCAGACTAATTGTTGAACAATGAGTCACCAATGGGTTTTTTGATAAGTTATCCATTAACGATATAAAAAAAAAAAAAGTCCATTACAGGTAAGTATTAAATAGTAAAGTTTTATGGCCTAGTGTTATATAAATATTTGGTTAAATTTCAAAACGAGATGAACATGAATGAAACAAAGCATACTGTGGAGAATTAGTTATTAAAAAAAATTTATATTGCAGAGACTTGGTCCCCTTCTTGCCTTTTCAAAATTGAATTTTGTTTGGGTAAATTACATTTACTTATATAATTTATTTATAAAAATATGCTATAGTCTCCCTCGCCCTCTCTTTCTCTCTTTCATCAAATTTTTTTCTGTTCAGTGTCCAATAATTTTCTAGATAGATTCCAGTTTGAAGGTGAAAGAGAAGAAATGTCACTTTTCTCTTTTGAATCTCTTACCTGCTGTGATTCATAATTTACTCACCTGAGATACCACTTCTGATCAAATTTCTTATCCAATGTTTCTGATCCAGTGTAAAATCAGCAGTAATAAGGGAACCTCTCACTCTTTCTCCCCCTGACACCCACTCAATTCAATGACCATAATGATCATCGAGATTGGTCTCTTTTTATATAAAATGTTTCTGGTAAAAAAAAATTCACACAAGTCCTTTTTTATTTAAAATATCAATTATAATAATCCATATATTTAAAAGTGGAAGGAAAATTTTAATTTAATAGAGTTCTTATTGTTTTATGGCTAGCCTTTTGAATAGAAACTTTGACAGTAGAATTTCATTTGCTTTAAAAAAGTCTTGGAATTACTTCCAGTAATATTAATATTTTCTGTATTTAATATTACTGAAAAAATTAATTAAAGCGATAAAGCTACTTTCTATGTGAGATTAATATTGAAATGGATTATTAAAGAATAAAATAATATGTTAGGTAATTGAAATAAGTAAATTTATTCAGGACTTGATATATATGTTACATGTTCATTATGATTTCAATGAAATATGTTTTTGATTTTGCTACAAGAGAAATATTATAATTTTTTCTCAGTACTACATTGATGAAATGTACAACTACACGTCATGCTCACACACACACACACACTCCATTAATGTGCGCCCACACATATGCATACACTTGCACGGATACACCCAATACTGAATATCCAAGTGTTATAGGAAATATTTATATGAACTACTTCTTACCTATTATTACTACTTGTAATGGAATCATCATTCTTATTACTAATACCAATTGAACTTAAATTTGAGCTACTAGTCCAGTTCCTGGATCCTAATGTACCTTCTGGAATTTCTGGTTCTAACCTACTCCTGGAAGAAAAAGGAAGCATATATGTATTCAGATATAAAATATTCTTTGTTAGTAAGATAAGTTATTTTGGGCTCATCCCTGTTTAGTTACCTTGGAGAGGTAGTCGAGAGAACTGGAGTTGACACAGTGAGCTCATCTTTTCGCAACTGTTGTTCACTGTCTTTTCCTCTATTCCCATGCTCTTTGTAATCACTGAAATGGTCATTGTACATTTAATGATAATTATTTCAACATGAAGTAAAATATAAGAAAATTTCTTAAAAGAAGTAAAATGTCTTAGGGAATAATAAAATAAAGTTTGTCATTGGAAAAGTATAATGCTTAATAATAGTTATGGGTTTCAAATTTTAGATGAAAACAATTTGATGAAACATAAAAACACAAATTGATAGATAGCATTTCCTACAGGCCAGAACCACTGGAATAATTATTCATCTTTGGAATCAGTAAAATTTTATTTTCATTTCATCTTTATCTTTTATTCAAAGTAGGATTAATTTAATTTTGGTTGTTTGCCATGAAGGAGCATTCTTTCAGTTTAAACTAAGCACATTTCCTATGTTTCACTAAAAGTGAATATAATAATTTTTACTCATAAGATAAATGCTGAAAAAATTGGGATTACCTTTATGAAGGGAAAAGTTAATGTGATGACAAGGAGGAGAAAGCAGAGGGAGGTTTGATCCTCCTATTCTTAAATAGACTAAGGAAATATAAATATTAATTTTGATGTGGTTTATTATCCCACATAAATTTTAAACAATTAATGAGAGGGAATAGAATAAAAAAATCTATTTGTCCCAGCCAGGACTCGAACCAAGATCTCCTGCTTTCTCAGCCGGTATGATTCCATTACACCACTGGGACGAGCTAGATAACTTTATATATATATTTCTCTTTAACTTTTTTTATTAATTTTATGTCTTAACTTCTGATAAAG
>KZ807212.1:146517-166007 GCA_000696205.2 Oncopeltus fasciatus | reverse complement strand
TATAATATATATAAAATTAAAATATGCTGAAAAAATAGCCCTTTAAAAATTTACACAAACACATTTTTGTGAAGTACTTTAGATAAAGAATCGAAGACATTTTGTAAAAAGTCATCTTGACAACAAGATTCACCAATGTGCACTACTTGATCTATTTGAAGAAGATCTGAAAATAATCTGCAACAATTCAAAAACAAAATTTGTATTTAACTAAACTCATACTTACGAAAATAATTAAAATATCTATTGGTACAAATGAGCAAATTGTTCAAGACAAATGTTTTTATTCAAACGTTACTTTGAATATAATTAAATTTATAAATCAGTAATTTTCTATATCTCCTTACGAGCATTTGTAGCCAGATTAGAGGAGAGGAGGATAGGGTGGTAATCGATAGTTTTCTAATATTCATTTGACATTTGTGGTTGGAAAGGGGAGGGGATGTCAGGTTGACTTACAAGGCGTAGTGAAGTACATATATTGATTCGACGGCCACCTCATTGCTGATTTACTGAGTAAGCTTGCTCAACCATTGATAAATGGTTATGATTTTTCCCAGGAATTTATTCTGAGCAAACCCAGTGATTCTAAGATTTATTAAATCTGGCGTGCAAAGCAAAATAGACAAAATTCTTGCTCAATTTCGACAAGAGCCCTGGGCTTTCGCGTGGGGTTTTACAAAAAAAAAAAAAAAAAATGTATATTGAGGCATAGAAAAATATTTAGGAATGAACCTTCGAGGATTGCTCCCTTTTAAATATTATTGTAATTAAAGTTATTTCTTTACTCTTTCTATTGTTAACTGCTGAGGTAATTCGTTTTAGTTTCAATCAGATGAGAAGGATGGGGGTTTTGATGAAAACCAAAAAATATAATTGTAAGGTATCCCTCATAATTGATTTTATATAAAAAAAGTGCATTGATCATAATAGATGTAAATTTAATTTTTTTTTTTTTTTTTTTTTTCATTCTTGTCCTATACTTATAACTCGAAGAACGAAAAGCGCATATTAAGGCAGATATTTAGGAATGTAACTGCGAAGATTTTACGCTTTCCCCACTCTTACTTTCCCAACAAAAGTTTTACTATAGTTTTTGTGCTCTCAATTTTTTACATTATAAGATAAAGTTAATTGCATTTGTTTTATAAGATAAGAGGTTAATCAGGAGTTATATCTTGGGAGCTGAAGAATCGACAACTGATTCGCAGACAAAAAATTTTTTTTTTTTACTTTTGCCAATGTTTCAGTCTGAATTTCACGCCATCAGCAGGGTCAATGGGGTGATAAGGAGAGAGAGATGTGATTTTTTTAAAATGTTTATTTTATTTAGCGTTGGAAATTGAATTATTTTAAACAACTTCTACCCGATAAACTTTTATTCTATAGAGTGTTTTCCAAAACAAAAAAAAAAAAAAAAAATTAACTGTTTTTACGCGTACGAATTAAAAATCAATGTGTTAAATTATTCAGGCAAATTAAAAATGTATACGATCACACGACCTCACAAACTGAATGTATGCAATACATATTGGGTTACCTACGTTAAAAAATTATTTAAAGAAATTGTTACATTCTTTTTAGCAGGAATAAATAACAAGATGATGGTAAATTCCACAGTTTGTTCCTACTACTGACTGATGAGAGAATTCTCAGAAACATAACATCCCCTTTTCAAATTTTGCCATCACTAGTGAATGACTTTCATCAAAGCCTTTAAGCCGAAGCCGTAAAAGAGATTCTTTAAGAAGACTGCGGACTCCTTGGTCAGCCAATCGTAATTTTATTTTCAGCAAAAACAAACATCAGCAAATAGGAAACTATAAATGGGATTTAACCTATTTAAAACACCTGCGTCTGCCAAACAGACTTCCCTTGTTCGTTTGTTATTATGAAGATGACCATAAAGATTAAAGAATCATCTGATTGAACACACTTTAAAGAACATAAAATCACACTAATTTATGTAGAGCTGTGACGAATCAAAGTTTTCTTGGGGAGGTTCGAAATGCGAGGAAAACAAAATGCCTCTTGTTGAATGTCTTCGGTGAAATTATATATTTGATCATTATTTGAAAAGCCTCTCTCAACTTTTACTACAGTGTATTAACGTATTGTATGCACGTATTCCTCTGTTTCCGCACCCACATACCCAAGGTATATGTGAACGTATCAATTCAGATGCAACCTTACAGATTATGTCTGTATGATTTAAATTATTAAATATTCTTTAATTCATATTTTTAAATCATGTAAAGTTCAAATTCGTTTTTTTTTTTAATTTATTGTACCTATAGTTTTTCCCATTGATAACCAATATAATTTAATTAGTTATTTATTTAACCGATTTACTATTAATTATTATAATTTCAATTGAATCATATTATCTATTCAGTCATAAATATGAATTAGAATGAATAATCAGAATACATTTTTATCTTTTTAATTAAATGGAACTGCGCGATAATTTGCGTATGTTAAAATAAAATTACCCTAACCATTTTTTTTTTTAAATGGCATTTCAACCTTTGGTCATTTACGCCGGGGAGATATTCTCCAACCTTAAAGGAGCATAAAGTCTATCTTTAATATACAATTAATACAAAAAGTTCAGTCCATCGTAGCCCTCGGCTAACTACAATTGCTCGATCCCACGCTGATACCATACCTTGTGATGGCTGCCAAAAAACTCTCGGACCGAAATTTCTATTTCCGTTAAATTATAAATTTTTTTCCCTTAAAGAAAATGGATCTCTGAATCAAAACAAGTAATCCGATGTTGCGAGGTCGGGACTGAATGGGGGAAGAGGCAGGAGTTCGAACCCATGAAGTTCTTTTAACTTTTCTTTGGATCTTCATGGAGTTTGAGGTCGAGCATTTTTGTTGGAATGAAACACATTTTAAATTCCACTTATTCTTAACGGCTACACCTATACAAGTGGCTTATATTTTGTTTAAACACTACATTGCTATTTACATTCATGTTTTCATTGAATGTCCAAATATTTTCCTAAACTATGGTTATTTTAATATCAAAAAGTTCACTTTTTCTTTGTGGATTCATGAAGGACAAACGGTTCGATATTTTTCAACTAAATTTGGTTAGTGGATAATACCCTGTATGTATTTCTAAGAATATATCATTCAAATTGTTATCAAAATTAAGATTTCATGGGGCTTTTAATGTTTAATCCTTTTTTAATACTTACCAATACTTAATAATCCTTTTAGAGCATTCTCTAAACTTATTAAATCCTATTCAATTTCTTTTTTTTTTTAAAAGGCTTAATTTAGTTATTTGTTTCAAAAAAGAAATATGACAGTGCTCTAAGAAGTATTCTCGCATTTTTAGCCCTTAATATTCCGGTTTCTTTATATTTATATTTTTGTAAACACCAACTGATCACTGCACTGACTGGAAATTGTGGTAAAATGAGAGGAGGGACGGGACTAGAGGGGGAGGCTTACAACTCCCAACAGTCAAGGCAGACCTGCTTGAACCTGCTTTCTGTCATTAATTTTGATGTAACCCTACTGGTACGCTAGGTTATTAAGGCTTATTACTAGGAATATAATTTCACAGCCGCTGCAGAAACTGGTAAAGTTATTAAATATGGAGGTGAAGAGGTCCATGACTAGAGCGGCATTGGTTTGAAAAATTTAGCGGGAGAAATACGACGCTGGAAAGGGAAGAAGAGCTCCGGGCGACCATTGATGGACATTAATGAGGTACAGCAGGAAGCTGTTGAGTCAAATCCGTCCACAAGTACTTGCGCACTTGCCAGGGAGTGTGGTGTGTCCAAAGACACAGTCACCATCTACTCTCCATGGAGTAGATAACAATAATCCACAGTGAAAATGAAAGGTACCTAACGAACTTAATCCTCAGCTATCTGCCGAGGTATTGGAAATTTGCATAGTAAAACCCTTCTGATATATTTTACGACTAGATCGTGGTCAAACTGCGTAAAAAAATATACTTTGCTTTTTTTTTTTTTTTTTTTGGATTTTGAAGATCTTATCACGGATTTAAACTTGATACAAGCTTTATGAATTCTGAACTCAAATGGTTTACGCTAAGTTGTTTGAGCGTCATCCCGCTTTGAACCACCGAAAAGCAGTTACCTTCCAACAAGTCATTAGCCTATCTTAATGTAACGCGAGAAATCTGCTTATTTTGCGAGACAAACTAATACTTCACGATAAAAGACACTACATTTTCTTTACAATCCCATACGATAAATAGATTGTTCGTTCGGATTTTCAATGTAGTTTCATCTTGTCAGTCTTGACTAGTGTTCATTTTGCCTACTGTTTAGGAACACCACTTACTACAATTAGCAACGTTTTGGAAACTAGATAATTCCAGAATTTATTCTCACTTAATTATATCATCCTCAAAATAATAATATTAATATAATGCTACAATTTAATAATTGAAAATATAATCATGTAAAATGAATTAATTAAAGGTTAAATCACATTTATAATTAAAATTTAAGTGATATTTCAGACATGGGGTACTCTTCTCTTAGATAAAGGGCGAATAGTTTCTCTGGTAATGTAAACATTTTTATTTTAACGAGTTTTAATAATGCTATTGCGCCATTTTTCGAATGTTATTACATTTATAATTGATACGTAGTATTTGCTATCTTTGTCTTTCAATACTGAAGAGGTTTACGATTTTGTAATTTGGACTTACTTTAATTGCTTTAAAACCCTCTCCACTACCATTCGAAAAAAAATTTCTTACTCAGAATTACCCTTTTTTAAAAATTCAGCTCGACTTTAAACATGATTAAATCCAATACACTTCAAAAAGTGACTCAAATTTCTGATTCAGTGTTCTACATTAAGGGCGCTAGAACATGTATATACTGATAATTGTTCTTTTCGACTACTAATATATGATTCATTAGGTTTTGTTCCTTTTTCAATTTTTTATTTCAAATTTTCAAGTTTCAGTCTTAATTTATCAAGTAAAATATGCTTCATTTACCTGATCCTGATTGAGTGACTTTTTATTGGTTTAGAACCGATAATAAATTATTTTCTCAAGAAACAAACCCAGCTCAATTGGTAAAATTTCGTTCGAATAACAAAGGGTTTAGCTTTTTAGTAGATCAGTCATGTCCTTGAGCTAATTTAAACTCTTTTATCTAACATCCTTGGTCGTTACTAAATTTTATTTTAGGCAGTTGAAAACGTACACAGCAAATATGAAGGCTGAATACTAAAACATTAGATCTTCTCTCCCCAGCATTAATTGTTTTTATAATTTGACGATTCATATCCAACGAGGGCTGGAGATAATGTGAACTTAACGTGAAACCAACAAGAGTTTCGCACTGACGGAATAGATAAAGCTCACAAACAAAAGATTAATATTACTATTTATAATAAATTTCTTTTCCTGGGTTTGTTTGGTTATTAGTCTCGTGAAGTGATAAACTTTTAAGATTCGTAGTGTGATCCAAGACACAGTCTGTCTTAACAAATATTACTTCTTCCCCGGGTACAGGATGCCTAGGAAGGAATGATATAAGTCTTTGATTTTCAGTTTATCAGACAGAGCATATCATTTCCGCGTCATTGCTGCTATTTAATAGATTCGTGGCTTGCTTTTTGACAATGTGAAATTGAAGTGGAAACTATATTAAATAGTATACCAGCGATTGACGGTATATGAAAGTAGATACACCAAAAAATGGAATTTATCCTTCAGTATAGATTCTTTATTGTCAAATCACTTTCACTTTTCCTTTGATTTTATTTTCCAAAATTGATTATATAATTTTTCTTTACTGCCTTCAGTTAGCGTATCTTAAGGGATTTTCTTATTATTTTTAATTAATCCTGTTATTCATACTTTGTGGTTACGGTTATCATTAATTTTACTTAATTTTTTATTACCAGATTTAAAAATAAGTTAGTTATAATAATATCTCTCACAGGTCTTGATATAGTGCTTGTCACGATTTCCTGCTTCCCTTTATGCCTACAGGTATTACTTGAAAATTAAAAATATTTTTTTATTACTTATTAAATAAAGTATTTCTTGAAAATAAACATTTATGTAGTATAGTTTGCAGCGATTTTACCAGAAAAATAAAATTTGATAATATATTCTTTATTGTTTACTAAGAAAAAAATTTCAAGAATATAAATAAGAGTAAGGTGCAATTTTTTAACATTTATGTACATTTATTTATAAAAATGTTATCTTTATTATATTTTAATTGAGTAAACACAAAATATAAGCATACATCAGCTTCTTTAAGCTCTGTCATCTTTATTTCAATTATTGTAACTTTATGACCATCTGAAATGGTCTTTGTGGTACTCTCTAGACATAACAATCTTTTGAATAGCATAAATCAGACTAATTGAGTCAAATCATCTGGCGGAGTCAATATCACTGAGAATAGCTGTTTCTCTTAGCTTAACTTGTAAAATTAATTACCCCTCATCCATAAAATAAGTAATAAACATGTAATTACAAAGAGAGATCAAATTTAAAGACAATGGATCAAATCAAATCTCAATAGAAAGAAATATTTAGAGGTAACAATTGTTGCTAATGGTGATGCAACTTTTATAATAACAATTGACCGATTACAATTTTTTATATTAGACGAAAAAAGTAAATATAAATGATTATTAATAATAAAATACAAGTAATTTACACACATGTATTCAGATGGTGTCGAGTTGCTGTCTAAAGAAATGTAGGGCAAACGGTGGGTTGGAACCCTTTGTCAGCTGATTCTGGAAGTATTTTTGGCAAGACTTCCATAATACCAAAATAGGTTGTAAAGGAGCAGATGAGAGAGGGGAGAAGTGCCAAGCCTGATACTAGCCTATTTCACACCTCCCAACTATTTTTCTGCCTGTACCCTCTCACTCTCGCCCCTCTGAAATTCTTCTCTTCCTCTCATATTGACATGAATCTTAAGGGCGGAAGTCCGGTGCTAATCATATCTTGTCTCAAACACCAGGGCATGCTGCACTCTAGATTGTTTTGCTTCTGACTTGAGTACTCCTCGAGGTTGGACGTCGGTCAAACTTAGCGTTACAAAAGAGCATTTTTTATTTATTTTTTATTTTTTATTTTTTTTTAAAACTAAGATTTCATTAAAACTGTTCGGAACTCCTCTCTTTCCCACAGTTTTTCTGTTTCTACTTTCTCCACTAGTTCTCTTCTTTCTCATTCCATTCCAATTTCTCGGTCCTATCTTTACTCTCCGATCAGTCATTTTTTTTTTAAATAAAAAAAAAAGTGGCTGGCCAAGTAGGCTCAGGAAGAATGTTCAGGACGTACTCGTATTTTTTCTCGCCCTATGGCACACTTGAAAAGGTGTGTGGTAAGCGCACTGTTCTGATCACCAAATTTTTTTCCCCCATTGAAACGGTTCTCAATTTGTGAAGGGTGTTCGCCAGATGCACACCAGGAATCCTCTGGCTCATTACAGACAGAAGCACAAAAATAAATCCAACTGTGCACTGTGAGTATTAAAACAGAACCTTTGAGTCAGGAGTCCATTATCTTAACCAGCAGACCACCGTGCCCCCAATCATAAAACAAAATTTCGATTAATATTTTGATAATTGTTTATCTCTGTTAATCTTATAAACTCTACCCAAAAGTGTAATGGATTTAAATTATGAACAGAATTTGTTCGAGAAACTATTTATGTATAAGATCAAAATATTTGTAAAATCGAATTATGCCGCCACCTATGATAATTAACTTTTTCGCTATCTGGCTGTTATTTACGATGCATTTCAAAAATTTGAATGAAAACTATAATTTTTATATTCTATTCTCTTGCATTTATTGTATAAAATTAATGCGGGATTAAATACCACAACAAATACAATATTTATAATTTATTTAGTTTTCTTGAACGTTAAGTTTATTATTTCCTAATAATAATTTCTAATGTGGTCGATTAAATTATTTTTTTAAGACCTTCACATCATTCTAATAGACTATTCGCGCTCTAAGGTCTGCAACTATAATATTGTAAACCTAATACAATTGATATTCCAGCTTTTTTTTTTCTTTTTTTTTCAAGTCATTGGAGTTAATGTCTTGAAAATTACATAATAAGTTATTGACTTTAAGAGAATATGCATAGAAAAATAGGTAAAAACTTTAATTTTTATTTTATTAGCTAAGGGTAGTTTCTTCCCCTGGTTCACCTACGGCATTAGAGGGTTTATATTTTCTCCGCATTACCTTTTCGGCTCTTAAGGTCAAAAATAATTCTCTTTAATTTCTATTTTCTTGTAATTAAAACAACAGTATATAAGGGAAATTTATTCATTTTTTCTTAAAGCCATCAAGTACCAGATACTACTTTATTTTAGGTAGGGTTAGCAAAGGGCACTATAATTAGATAGGATGCGTTGGAATAGAAAGAATAGGGAAATAGGAGGTCACTTCTAGTTAATAGATTTAGAGATGTAAGCGGAAAAATTTAGATTTATATTTTACATAGTTTGTAGCGATCTGTATATGATTAATATGTTTCTTAAGTCGGAGGAAAATTACGATGACGGTCATTTGAAATAGAACCTGTACTCATAATAACTTTATTATTATTATTAATTACAACATAGTTACATGTATTATCAGATAGTGCCTGGTTTTAATAATTTTGCATTTATAAAAAATTAATAAAATTTAATTTAATGATAATCTTCTTAACCTTTAATTTTTATTAATTAAATACGATTTTAAGAAACTTACTTTTTTTAAAAATCAACTTTGAGGATGCATGAATAAATATTGCATATTGAGTTATGATAAAATTGCGTTGCACATCTTGTGTTCTACTTAAATATTGTTTCTCTAAGACCATGTACGGGGTAGTAGTAGCTAGACGAGAGAGTACGTAGGCACTCGGAAGTAGAAAGGCTGTGTAGTACACAGCTGCTCTAATGACTATATTTAAGATGGCCGTAGGAGGGTTGAAATCCTCCCAGCTTCATTTGGCATGGGGACACCACAGCGTACTCCTTCGGGCCTAGAGTGCAGTCGTTGCTGGCCTACTTCTTACTTAAATAAAGCAAGAGTGAGAGTTACAGAAGGCAACCTTTCGAGACTTACCCGGTAAGCGACCGGCATCAGAAATGTGTAATTAAATGGGAGAAACTACATAGGGGACAAATGGTTCAAACAAGTGTTGTCAATGTGGCGATTGACACAGATATGTACCTGAATATGTAGTCATCTCAGAGATATTAAGTGAGTAATTGATTTGTATCTTAGCTCCTTAGTGACTTCTTTGCTCCTTAGTGACTTCTTTGTCTACCATCCTTCAGTGTTGATTCAAAGCATTTAGTTACGGCAGTACCGGTGTATCGAGTCATCTGCTTTCTTACCATGTGTAACTTAGACAAGCTAATATACTCTTCATCATCTCGGTGGAAAGTTATGTTCAATGGTGATAAAAGAAGTCGCGAGGACAAGATATTTAAGCATGATTTATTTCAGCAATTAGAATTATTGATTGAATTATATTATATGATAGAAATTTTTGAAGATTTACAACATTTTATAATTTTAATAGAGAGTTTTTTGATCGTAGATATTATTATTAGATTTTTTTGTTGGGGTTCGGTTAATGGTTCTAACATTAGACAAACTAAAAACCCTATTTCCCGTAGAATTAATAATCATAAAAATGACATAAAGAATAAACTAATAAAAACTGCCCTCACTAAACATGTTTTTCATGAAGAACACACATTTGACTTCGAGAACATTACCATTCTTTCCACTGAACTCTATGAACACATCTTATATGAAACCGTTCACATTGACTTACAACACAATCCAGTTAACGACAGAACTGACATAGAACAAATTTCTTTAACTTGTTCAAACATTTTCTAAATTTCAACCATTAGCCCTCCTTCAAAATAAACCTGTCAAACCTTTTTCCTTGTTCCAAAAGTTACTTATCCGCTTTAATACCCATTCTTTCTTTATTGTCCCTTTTGAAACAGGCCGCTCTTCCTTTGTACCTACCGCCTCCTACCCCCACCCTTCCACTACCCACGGTGTCCTTCTCAAATCTTTTTTCAAAACCGTCCCGCTCAGTCATGAAAATGTGACGTCCCTTCTTGTCTTTATGATAGGTATGTGTGATTAATTGGTTTCTGCATGATGTATTCTTCTACGTAGTTTACTACAATCATACTTTTGATATTAAATTAAATTTAATTATGGCAATTTTATATTATAAAATTGTAAATCATTTATTTTTATTTTCATTTCATTTTTACTTTTATTTTCATTCTTATGAAATTGTATTTCAACAGCCCTGAAGATGGCTTACAATGTAAGCCAAAACGGCATATAATTCAAAATTTGTATTTTTTGGATCTACCTCGACCGGACCCCCCCCCCAAATCTAATAATTTATAATTCTAAGTAATATTGCTTTATCTACGATTCAGATACATATTTTCGTTTTCTTATTTCTACATGGAAAATTTAATGTGAATAATTATTGAGTGCTTGAAGTAAAAATAATATATATACTTTAGTGGCGACATTTTTTGGTATCTCTTAGGAAAATTATCAGAAAATATCGAAAAAAAATTCAAGAAATATATTATGAGAACAATCTAAATTAGATACTTTCTTCGGAATTCTTTAAAAACAACTTTCCTAAATTATAAACAATTATTTCGCAAGTATGAGAAAGATTAATTGTATTTTTAGTACTTAATAATAATTCTTCACATTATATTTTCAATGTATAAAGAGGACTGCGCAGATGTACTTTTTATTTTACAGACTAGAAGCCACAATTAATTGTTTCTCTTAATGAAATTTGACATTTAGCTTTTAAATGGAGTTTAAAAGGCTGAATTTGTTAAAGAATGAGTGGGGTATTACCTGAAATGTCAAGAGCGAGTACTAAAAGTATTTTCTTTGCGGCAGGTTTACTATTAAGTTCAGTCAACACGGATTTGTTTGATGACATTCTATAAGTGTAGGGATTGCATGAGGTGGAATTCACTAATATAAATATTTTTCAACTCCGATACTGAGGAATTCCTTTAGTTTATGCAGCTCCAGTGTGATGGATTATATCAATTGGCGGGAACTATTAAATTTTTTTTTTTTTACATTAATGGGTTTATTTGATATTATCTGCCGACATTTTGGTTTACACTGTAAGCCATCTTCAGGGCTATCATAAAGGTGAGAGGGGATGTTGTGTCACTTGGATCAAATGTTCATGACTGAGGATATACCAGTCAGTCTCGACTGACTCGTCAGTTCATGTTCAGTCAGCCTCTTTCAGTTACTAGTACAATATGTTCACATAAAGCAAGACCGAACAGTTATGCGGGCGGCTTCGTTTAACTGCTGAAGGCGCAATGGTTTTCGAAGCGCCTTTACATACTACCATCCCTTCTGTGAATCAGAAAATCTTAAGATTTGGAATTCATGTCAACAAATATACAAACTTGGGCGCGATTTTTAGATGAGCAATTTAAGATTTTCATCCGATCATTTTAACGTACAACTTCAAGAAATTATTATTTGCTAGAAAATATAATAGTTTGTTAGTTTCCTTCTATGTTACTTCTTTAGTCTTTTAATTTTCACTTCACGAAGAGGCTTTTGTTCGATGCAATCCAATATATTCAATTTAATTATTTAATAATCTAAATAGGAATTTGTCTCATTCAACAACTTTTTACAATAGATATATAAAATCCGTTCCTTCAGCTTCTTGCAGGCTACAATTTATTGTTCAAATCGGGCAAATAAAGTGAGGAAGGTGAGGGGTAATGAGTAATTGTATTAAAAAATTGTCATATTTATAATTTGTATGAGTTTACAAAATAAAAAAGTACTTTTTATAAAGTAATTAATAGATTTGCGCACAAATCCTCTCATTTTTTCATTGTTTTCATTTTGATCAGCCAAGTTAGCTTTACTTCTCAGAGCCCTTTTTGGCATATAAGATCAAATGAGTCATTTATTCTTGGTACCACCTTGATAGAAATCAATAACCATAATAAATCTGGTTTGTTTTAGAATTTAGCTCTTCTGTTACGAAAGTATATTTCATTATTGTTTTGAACAAAACAGGTTATTGATTCTAAATTCAGCAAAAATATTTATGCAATAACTAGGCGCAACTTTGGTGGATCGTAAAAGGAAAATAAATTATTTTGAGGAATCATGTCATTAAATTTTTTTTTGGAAAAAAAGAGTGATTGTCGATAAAAAGAACTCTTGTTCTGCAACTTTTCCTTCATTATATTATGAAGAATGATATTCATGGGAAGAATTCATTTTTTAAAACTTGTACAAGAAATAAAATTTACCTTAACTTTGCAATCGGTTCTATACCGACTTTTATAGAAGACCAGTGGGGCAGAAATGTCTTCAGACGAGACAAATGCAAAGCAAGTGGTACTAACAAAGTGCTTTATCTTAAAACATTTTTTTCATTTAACAATTGCTAACAAAGACTGTTAAACCTATTGATATAAATATACTAATTATGCTACTGAGGTGGATATTTTTATCCATTTTATTTTTAGAGTAAATTTTTCTTTGACTTAACTATGAACAGTACATTCAAATGAAATGGGAATTTAAATTTGAATAGATCGGATTACATTAAAAAATTTCCATAAACTCCATTAGAAAAAACTAGAATGTTAAAGGATGCTAAGGAGGAATGCTAAGGATGATTTTCTAAGGGAATGCTAAGGAGGAGGATTGCTAAGGAGTGCTAAGGAGGATTAGAATGTTCGAAATTGATCATAAATGTAATGATTATTATAACAGCTATGCAAATAAAATTATTTAAATTCTTGAACCTTCCCCTCGGGAAGTCTCAGATAACCTTATTTTAAAATGAATTGAAGGCTTTAAGCTGGTGTTTTACATAATGGCCACTGCCTTGGAAGTGCATTTCTATGCCGTTTTATGCGTTTTGTCGCCCCCGCAAGAACTTGCACTAACATAAAAATAAACCCGCTCAGGAAGCTACAAGATAATGTCTACTCTAGGACGTAACTATTCGGGAGAGCAGCTTGTTCAGCTGGCTTCCAGCTCTAGCATGAATATTTCTGGCGGTAGCCGTCAATCTGACAACCTACCTTAAGCCAAATTTTCCTTTGCCCATCCTGCCAACCGGGCTGTCTTTTTTATCAGAAATTTTAAAGTATCCCATTCCTTCTGAGGCTAAAAATTTAACATTAAAAAGATTTATGCTAAAATCATAAGAAAAAACAACTACTTGAGACTCCTACGCCTACGTAAAATTCTCTGTTCCTCCTAATTATTCAATTTCGTTGCGTACCTCATATATGGACATAAATGATTTCCTTGTCACTGAACAAACTTCTGTTGAGTTTTATTACTCTCTAATAAAAGTAAAAAACTTTTTCTACTCTACAATTCAGGTTATCCCCACATTTTGTTATTTCGATTTTTCCTGTAACGAATTTAAACAAGAAACCAATGAGCCATATTCCTATTAAGAATAGCAAATAATTACGACTTCTATGCTGTGTAGTTAAAAATGTACGGTTCAGAACTCCCATTTTTTATTGGTCAATTTCACTGTGAAAATCCCAAATTATGTTTTTTATCATGAGACTAACTGTGCTGATATAACTAAATATTATGCCCGCTCCATTGCAGGTGGATATTGAGTTGATTTTATTTTTCTTCCATAATGTGCCCTTTATAATAATTTTATGCATAAACATACACACACACACACACACACACACACACACACACACACACTTGTAGGTATCATTTATGGTATATAGCTGGTAGAATCCGGAGAAAATATTGAAAAAATGTTTGAAAAATCTGTCATAAGAACAACCTCATTAACTTCATTCCTTTAGAAGTCACTAAAAAATAGAAAAATAAATAAATAATTAAAGAATTTAGAAAAAAGTTGTTTTTAGTTTAAGTATTCATTTTAATAATATTTAATTTCTTTTTGAGCAGATCCTCTAGCTTGTAAGAGTTAACCATTTTATAAAATATCAGAAATGGTTTAGGAAATTGATCAAAATGTAAGAGTTCTTTCAAATAATAAAACGTATAACAAATTAAAATTTGTTTATTAATAATTTATTTTTTTAATTTTAGAATTTGTAAAAGTTTGAGTTTACGAAACCGAAACCCAAAGACGATAAGTTCCTTTATAAAAACTAAATATTTTCATTGTCCTGAAAAATCAAAATCCTACCCTACTCGAAATATCTTCGTCGTATTTCTCAAAAAGAGCAGAACCAAATTGATGAAACTATGGATTTAGGTTTTATCTTTTCCGCCAACATGCTTAATTTAAGATGAGCTTGATGCAAAAAAAAAAAAAATTTTTTCTTGTATCCAACAGTTTTGAAGACAGTTAAAGATCTCCAAATCTTGTTGTGGATGAAGGCGAAATTTCTTACATTTTGAATTTCGTAATTTTCAATTTGTAAATAATTGAAAAATAGATGTTATCTTTTATCTTATTTTTTCTAATATTAAATCACCTATCTGTGGAAGTCACTGTGGTGGTAAAGAATATCAGTAATCTTAAAGATTTCCCTAGGTATCTGTGGTTTAATTTTAATTTTTTCTTATTACAAATAAGGTGAAGTGTATTATATTTTAGGATATTTTTGCGGTGTTGACATTTATTTTATAAATGGATCTTTTTTTCCTATTTTATGGATTAATATAATTTTAAACTCCTAAGAGCTTATTATTTCATGTGGCAATTCTTGTTTCTTATCTTATGTAATTCATAATTCTTTAGTGTATTGTTTATTTTTTTTAAAACTGAAGTTAGTACAATAAAAATCCAATAAAAGTTAAATTTTGATACCTCTCTTACTAATTTGTTTAATATATTCTTAATGGAAAATAGAAAGTGATTCATTGTGTCTGTCCAACTAATGAATTTCCCAACTATAATTATTTGAGGAAATCATACTCGGTGTGAGTATTCCTTTATTAAATAGTCATTAGAGGGTATATTAATGAATGTGGAGTAAGAGTATGGAGTATAAGAATGTTCGTTTTTTGTGTGTATGTTTTAATCTTCTCTTCCTTGATGTGTTTAATGTATCTTCCAAGCGCACTCAAAATTATTACTGGAAAAACTTAATTTTAAAGGAATTATTAAAACTTTTTTGATTTGACACTTCTTTTTTTTTTTTTTTTTTTTTGTGTTAGCCTCCCTTGCAACCACTTAGGGTCATTGGAGGGAGGGGCTATCTACAGGTTGCCACCCCATTTTAAACACCCATGGCTCAGGACAACCTTTTATATTATAAATAAAAGATTGACCTGGGCGGGATTTGAACCCGCGGCGTCAGGATTGCGAGACCCGTACGGATCCCCTGAGCTATCCCGGCGCCCCCAACACTTCATTTTCATCCTCAGAAAGGATTTGAGGGAACGAAGTACGTTGGAATATTATATTAGTGAAATATGGTTTTAAAAATGAGTCCAAAAATCACCCTTAAATTTTCAGCACATTATAAAAAATATGATTCTACTATTTAATATGTTAAAACACTTGCAGGAAATTAAATAACAGCCTCTGAAAATACGTGGGAAATTTGGGAAACCTTTTCTTTTTATTCTTTGAAAAATTAGTAAAATGTATTATTATAGAATTATTTTGACGGAAATGTTAATTTACTCAATTAGTTTGAGAATATTCCATATAAATTTCCTTATAAAGTCAAGTCTTTTAAATTTTCGAGGCAAATACGAAAATCCGTCAAGAATCAAGTCCATCCCCGATTATTTTTTTCCGATTTATTTTAAAGGTGAACTATTCCTGAGAAGAAGAAAGTAATTAGTGAGGTGTGTAGCTCTAGTCGAACGCAAATAAGTGAGTCGAGCTGTTCCTCGGTTATTATTAGAAATGCCCTGTTGTCCAGATTGGAATATATATGCTGTCGCGTGGAGAGCCAACACTTTTCTACTGGGGAGGCTGCCCGAAACAAGGGAAAAAAATATAAATAAATTAAACTGTTTATGAATATGAACCACTTTCAGAATAGGGACATATTTTAATTTGATGTAAACGTATTTAGAATAATATAATTTCAGTCAGTCCTTCGTGATTTTCAGTAAATAATAACTTAAAATTCTTGAAATTTGGTCAAGGTAATAATTATTTGAAAACTTTATAAAAATAAAATAATATTTGTATACATTATTTCATTTTATATCATAATCTTTTATCTTGACATTATTATTAATAGAATAATATGAACTCCGAATTTTCTAATCATCTTAATTTAGACCTCAGAATTATCTTAAGGGAATTTATAGACTCAACATATCTAGGGTTTTTTTTTTTTAATTTTCATTTGTATAAAACCATTTTATCTTTCAAGCACCTTCATTTCTAAAATTAAAATAAAAAAAAAGAGAGAATATTGCAACAGCCAAAACGCTCCTAAATAGTAAACAAATTTAAAAAAATTCTTAAATGTCTATAAATAAACAATGAAAATATATTAGTAAGTAAATAAACTATTACAAAATAAAAACCGGTTTTTAAATTATGTTTTAATAATTTAATTGAAATTTTTGACAGTATATGTCAATTTATTTATAAGAATAAAGCTGAACTCCGAAACTTCAGTTGCAAGAATACTCACTTATTCAGCGAGTGTATCCGACGCTTGATTGGAGGTTTCAGCACAAACACAAAACACGAACACGACAATGCCACGGTCCGGTGCCTGGAGCATGTCTCGCCTCAACTCGCGAGGGCTTCACAAGAGGGCCGACAGTAAGAGGGAGCGCACTTCAGCAGCTATCTGTCGCCTCAGGGACGGGGAAGGGACTGTGACCCAGTGGGCAAGAGGGTTACTTTGAGCTTCAACTTTTCGCCGTCAGAAGCGCCACCTCACAAGGGCTGGCAGACTGGACAAGTATCGATAGCCGGGAAAGTTGAACTATCGAAGCGAATAATTAATCATCTCTTAGGGATTGAAAGACAAAGCAGGTAGGAAACTCGGCATATTATAAGACTCGAGAATATTACAATTTATCTTTAAGGAAGTATAAAAATCAAAAACTGGCAGAAACTAAGACAACAAAAAATAATAATGAAAATATTTATGAAAATTTTTTTTTTCAAATCCAAAGTTTTTAAGGTAGTCTCATACATAAATTTACGAACAGAATGTATGAGTTTTGAGCGGTTTTTTTTTTACGTATATTCAAAATTATTAGTATGAGTTTCTATAAACATATTCTAAAATTGAAATATATTACTATACATTTAATAAAAATAGTATATGTATATAATAACTACACAGTCTCAGTTGATTAAAAAAAAAAAAGAAGAACAGTAGTCTTATTCTTTGGTGAACTGGGGCGAAGTTACATTGATAAAATGTTATCAAAATTGAAAACACCACGCTTTGTACAATAATTTGTCTCATATAGCTCAGCGCTTTCAAAATCATCGATTCCATACCATACTCAGAGCTCAGGAATCTCTTAGTTTGAGTGAAGGAGAGAGACTCCTTTGCTTAAAGTAAGAGATTCCTAAGCACTGAGAAAGCGTTGAGCTATATGAGACAATAAATTATCTAGCAAAGCTTGGTATTTTCAATTTTGAATACCTTTCAGCTTTAGTATTTTTTTTTTCTCCCTTTGTCAGTCCATCGTTTTGTTCCACCAGATGACTTTGTTCATTAGCGAAAATTAAAGAAAATTACGGTACATTTCATTATATATTTATAATCTTTATTTTTATTTTAAATTATATATAAATCCAATGTTTCTTGAAGTGTCTAATAGCTTTAGCATATTGAGTATCCTGCATAACCGTTTTCTGTAACTTCCTCGAATGAGGTTATCGTAATGTATTTATTTATTCCTAGAAATAGATACACTAAGTATGTTTATATAATGAGTACATTAATTGTAAATCAAACACCTTACATGCCCCCATTTTAGTATTACACAGACTAAAAGCTGTCCAAACTGTAGTAAAAGAATTAAAAAGATACACCAAAAACATAACAGCCAGAGAGGGTGGAGGCCACTTTCCGGCACCTAAATTTAAACAATTCGGCTAAAGGTGACTACCCCTCCAGAATAATCTTGCTCCTCACAGATTGAGGAGAATGGGTTGGCAGCATGTCAAAGTAAAAATATTACATACTAAGAAACATACATGTTTCCAATGGATCGTCACAAATGGATAACGACTCGGCAACATTAGATTATGAAACAGAAGGATTAACACCAACCACAGAGAAGTGCTACTCACCTGTGAAAGAAGAAGCTGAATATCCTGGTGATGGGCGAACTAATTGGAAAAGAAACAACAATGAAGTCATTGTGGATTACTTTTTCATGTGGAGCGGTGTCTCAAAAAGTGATATGAAAGATGAGGAGAGGATTGTCAGGAATTGGATCTTGGGCTGAATGATTAAAAATTAATTTTTAAACAAAAATTTTTTTATTTTAGCCATTGTTTCGGCCTAGTCATGATTTAGTCATTGTCTAGCAGGAGTTTCTCTCTCTTTTGCAGGAGATTGAGACCTATGTTTCAGCCTTTCTGGGTTTTTTCCTTCTATCGAGATCACTTACTGATTATTATGTCTTTTAACTGCTCTATTCTATCAATTCCGAGAGCTTTTAGAGTTTTCAGTGCTGCTGTAGCTATTTCATTATCTAGAGCTCCGTAGTTTTGCAAAACGAATTGAATCACTTTCTGTATTTGGTTTAGTAGGTTTTTAAACTGATTTATCTAGATACTGAATTCCGTAGATTAATGATCAATGTACTGAACCATCAACCTTGATACTTAGTATGCTTATCTTTTCTTTAACTGAAGTGAAGTTCAGGAATGAATTTCTTACATATAGCTAATTATGAAAACCGTTCCGCTCTTTTCATTCCTAACACTGTAGAACATGGTGTATCCATTGATGGATTTTTCCAATTCCTAGGCCTCCTCACTTCTTGAATGGCTTATCTACTGTCATTCATTAGCTGTTAGCCAATTGCTTGAGTCCATGCTGCAAACATTCCTTGGAAATGCTCTTAAAGTACTCCTGGTCTTTAATTTCTACTAGCACAAATTTATCAAATTTTTTCCATTTCATAGAAAATTGGCCATGAATCGAAACAAGTAGTAATCTGATGCTGTGAGGTCTGGACTCTATGGTGGATGAAGCAGGAGTTCTTTAAATTTTTCTTTGACATCATCTTGTTGGAATAAAATTCTTTTTAGGTTGATCAAAGCAATAACGATTAATAAGGCAACTTCACATACAATCTTTTCAATTGTTCGCAATAGAATTCAAAATTCACAGAGCATCAATGAGGAACAAATTTCTAATGTTAAGACTCCTAGTGTACATGTAAAAATGTTAGTTGAATAATTTTAATAAAGAATAATAAATTTATTTAGTTAGATTATTTAAAAACTATATAAATATTA
>KZ807212.1:97600-121059 GCA_000696205.2 Oncopeltus fasciatus | reverse complement strand
GGATTAATTTCCCCCAAAAAATAATATTTATAAAATTAAAATTTAAAAGTAAATTACGAGAGTCATTTAAACAGCTTGACAATGTCAGCTCCTCCGAGCATAAGACAGTATATTCTTCGGCTCTCGACACTAGTGTGGGGAATTTAATAACTAATCAGACTTGTCCTGGTAGCATACTTGGTTAATGCAGTGGCCCGGATAGCAGGAGATCCAGGTTCGAGTCCTGGCTGGGACAGTTGGATTTTTTATTCTGTTCCCTTGCACTAAAAATTGCTTATTTTTATTTTTTTTTCTTAGTTGTGGAAGATTGACGGGTATAGTAAATGTGTGGGAAATTACTTCTTAAATTCTCGTTCCCTACTTAAGCCTTCCGCAGTATTTTAAGAAGTCTTCTTTTCACAACGTGGTTTACATTCACACATTCTATTATTTATTATTATCATTCCTATATGTATCTTAATACCTATTATTTTATTATATTTAATGTTTTATAATATAAATCCTCCGGATAGCAGGAGATCCAGGTTTGAGTCCTGGCTGGGACAGTAAGATTTTTTATTCTGTTCCCTTGCACAAAAAATAGTTAAAATTTACGTGGGATTAAATACCACACGCACACACAAAAAAATAATACTTATTTATTTTAATTTTTTAAACTTTTTGCTGCAGATTTTTATAATTTCTTATTTCTTTCTTTCCTTAATCCTTCAAGAAATGTAAGACATACCCGAAAAGAGTCATGCCCATGAGCTAAGGATACCTCAGACAATAATGAAGAAACCGCATGCTTGATTTGTTCGCATAGCGGCGGAATGTAGAGCTGGTGTATTACGACCTCACACGTCGAGGGAGACATTAATGTTGTCTCCATTATCTTTTTAATGAACCATTCTTTGTCTAGAGTGCAGTGCCCGTTTCCGTCTGAGAAGCCATTTCTGGTCAACAGTTCTGAATGTAATTGCCCTTTTAATATGCATTCAAAATTTTACTCATGTAAACCCTATTTTACTCACGTATACAATTATAAAAGCGCTCACAAAATTGAATTTGGATTGGTTGAAGTAACAGTTATTTCCAAGCAGATGATTGCTCTATCATAACTCTTTATGAGATTTGCCTTCGGAAAATTAAGTTATTCATGTTCTCACTGAAAAAAAAAAAAAAATTACTTATATTTCTTTGTGTTTATATTTGTATGTATGTATGTATATTTGACTAAGTATATCTAAGGTTGAGTATATCATTTAATAAGATGAGGATTGGTTTGTGCATATTCTGTAAAACGGACCTTATGATAGAGACTCGTTGTGTATTTTTCGAAGTTAGAAGGCATTTTTCGAAGGTGTTTTAGTTCTGAGCGACGTGTTTCATTATTTTTGTAGATAAGTTGGTTAATACCAAATCCCATATGAACCAATCTTTATAATTGCCGCCCTGTAAGTTGCAGAGGTTTTGTCTCAATTAAAGAGATCAATTACTGGCGCGGCCTCCCCCTGAAAGAGTGTGTGAGCTGAATGGGCGGTTGCAGGGGGTTGCAAGGCGGCACACCTGCACACAAAGAAAGCCCGCGCGCCCCGGCCTACGTGTGGAAAGAGCGGGAAAATCGGGATTTATCAGCCGGGCCCCCGCCCCACCGAGGGCTGGTTTTGTAAGGGAAAGTGTCTACTGGCTGGAAATGTCGGCGAGCTCTGTGTGTATGGGAGGAGAGCTGTTTCCAAACCCCACCGAGACCGATCGAATGCAATGCCTCGGTCAGCAAAGGTCGCCCCGACCACCGCTAACAACACAAGTATACATTTTCTCTATTGTCTGCATTATACATTTTATAAAAAAAAATAAAATAGGAAATTTGCCAACTTAGCCAAGTACCAACTTAGCAGAAAAGATGCCTCAACCTGGGATACTCCAGCTGCACTATCGAGACTTAAGTTGAATACTAATCATACTATTCACAAAATACATTTGACTCCTGACCTACCGTGTTATATGCCACGACTGTTGCGTAAGACTTGCTATTTGTCCCAGCACGACACCCTTTTCTTCCAAAGTACTCCATGAGACACACTCATTCATAGAACACTGTTTTCAAAGTTACCTTGCAGTTCCCTAAAAGCTCAGGTGAAACAACGACAATTATCACTGATATTATTGCTTTTACAATTTGCAACTTGAAGTTTATAAAGGGTATTTTAGTTATAAAAGGATATTTGCCGTAAATCTCTAGATTACATTTTTGAATTCACTTTGTCTAATATCTGCTTTTAATATTTTTTGACCAATGATTTGAATATTCTAAAGAAGATGAACCGTCAAGGTCGTTAATCTTAGTAACTCTGTCTTGGCTTCGTTGATCACTGAACTAAACTACTGATTCATTCAGTTCACATTGTAGTTCATAAGATCAGTGGACTACAGGATTAGGTGTTGTGACAGTGGATTGTGCAAAAGAAAATACCGGAGGGAAATAAGGTTTTGAGTCAACTAGATTCATAAACAGGGATGAAGGGTGAAATTTGATACGTTAGATGATTTGTAATAGGATCGATACCTACGATTACTCTAAAGATTTTGAATTGAAAAAAAAAGTACTGTCATACCTTCCATTGTCCGTCTTCATTGGTTTCTGCAACCAACTCTTGAAGTTAAATACAGACAGTGACAGTGGACGCATGTATTCGGCCAGAAGATGGACAATGTCCGAAAGCGCTCGCCAACAGATGGTTTGCAAAGAAACCAATGAAGACGGACAATGGAAGGTATGACAATTCTATATTCATTGGTGGTGGAAATAACCTTTGAGATTATTTACCTGAAAAAAAGTAAGTAAGATATTTATCGAGAAAAGCCAATATTAACCGGAAATCCACATCTGTCCGGCTGACAGATCCTGGTCCTGTCTTGTGACTGTTAAAGATTTAATGTGATAAAGTATAATTGGTTAGAATGAAATAAAATAATTTATAACAATTTTTAGTGCAAGGGAATATAATAAAAAATCTAACAATCTAACTGTCCTGGCTGGGACAGTTGGATAGTTAGACTTTTTATTCTGTTTCCTTGCACTAAAAATTGTTAAAATTTACGTGGGATTAAATACCACAAAAAAAAAAAATTATAAAATAATTGATTTCCAAAAGTCAGCTCCATATACAGGGTATGAACAGGTAAACAGATTTGAAGATGTGCAGTTTGGATATTCTTGTTTACTTCTCTTACTCAGTTTACTTAGTTACGCAGCTAAAATATTTGAGATAGGCCAGTATTTTAAGGTTTACCTTATTCGCTTTTTCTGCGACCATTTTTAGTTAGTTCTGTCACAACTTCCATAAATTCTGAACTCCAGTAAATGTAAACGCGTATATTACCTACTCACATCCACTATTTTTATTTTGTTGGTATTGATCTACATTCCTCTTTGGCCTAATTCTTCATACCATTCCATTACTGCCTATACTACATATTTTTTTTTTTTAATTAGTTGTAAGAATAAACCGTCCGCATAGAGGAACATTTGTACTAATACTAAATTTAGATTTTTTTTATCGTAGAAATGTACTCTCTGTTCTTTTACCACTTCACAAAAAAAAAAAAAAAAAAAAAAAAAAGTTTAAACTGCCCTCTTGGTTGACTCCGTTTTCTATGCCCAACCAGTTGAACCTGATAGCTTGACTATTCATTTTGTATTTTTTTTCCCACGATCTCTTATTTTACATAATTAAATGATTTCCTTTTAAAATATCTACAACTTTAACTCCGTTACAGATCTTAACCTCGAGATTTTTTTCCTTTAGAAAAGTACTGAAATCTTCATTTTCCGCATCAAACAAGGGGGCACGTGAAGGTTTTAAAATAGTTTATTTTCTAAAAATATATGAACTGTAATTTAAGCTCAGTTCCTATTTTATACTAAATTTAGAGGATCTAAGTTCCGACATATTTCTTATTTAAACAAGAATGTGCTGTATTAGCTAAACGTTTACTTTTCTTATTTATTCTTTCAAGAATAAAAAAAAAATCTAGAGTGATATGCGATATTGAGTTTGATAAAAGCTGAGAAACTGATATTAACGACAATTTATAAGACAAGCTTTTCACTTATCTGGTGTGATGGTATTATCAACAAAAGCATTTACTCAACTGTAACTAAATGTCAACGGACTTAACACCATAACTCAATAAATATCTAAATCTAGAGAGTAAGTCACTACTTACCGCACCCCAAGTAAAAGTTCAGGGACAGCTAGATGGTTGGTTATATGTTGATAAATATTACTCTACCTCGTTCTTCCTTCTTATTCTCTATATGCGTGAAGCTTTTATTGTCCGGGTACGATATAAGACTCCATTCAGGTAAGTACGGTTCATATTTATTTCTCTCTCCTCCCCCTGGAAAACTCGTTCCAAAAAGTTTTATTCCAAGTCGTTTTATTTATATGTTGTTTCTAAAAATTTAGCGGTTTCGTTTTTACTTCTCCAAGTTTTGTACTTTTAAACTGATGTCTAGAGGCGAAAGTTCATCAACTTTCATTTCAAAATCACATATGTTTAGATAGTATTTATTAATAGTTCATGTTTTTATACAGCTGAAGTGCAATATATGAATAAAATTTAAAAAAACAAAAAAAAAAAAACAATATCAGTTTGTTGTGTGTCATTTTATTAAGAGCTGCAAGTATGTTTTTTTTTTAATAGTTTACTTTTCAATTGTTTTTTCATTAAAAAATATTCAGATCATACACACACACAAAAAAAAATAATAAAATTATTGGCTGGGGATAAAAATGGTAGGACACACACGCTGATCCCTGATCTAACCCTCCATACAGTAGCGTATCCCTGCATTTGTTGATACAATTATTTAAGTTCTCAAAGTATCATATATCATTATTCCATTGGGATTGAGAAGGTATTTTGTCTTGGTTCTTGCCGCTACCGAATGACTCGTGAAATTCTTCTATCACACAGTCATTATGTTAAATATTATATTTTCAACGACCGTTTGCTACCTATCGAAAGGGTCTGTCTTTGTGATATGTTGGGTCGAATAGAAATGAAAGTTTTCAAAGGTACTCGTTGTTACTAATATTTGAATTTTCCCCAAACGACAATTTAGAGTTTATAGTGACCAGGCATAAAATTGTTTGATGGAAGTCGAATTAATTTCAGAAACATCTTTACCACAATAAAGGTGTTTTAAAAGGTATTGCTCTTTTTTCTTTGAATTTCTGGCTTCTATCAAGATAAAAAAAATCTTATGTACCTCGTTGAAAAGACTCTACAATTATAGAATTCCCTTTATAACCCTTTTTGAAAGAAGGTTGCATTAGATCAGCTTACCACTCTACCGGCATTTTGTAGAGTGATCTCTTCCCCGAGGATCATATTGTACAACCTTTGGGAGAAGTACTCGTCTCCACCTTTGGAAACATCTTCACCTTCATCTTCATGCTCTGCAGTTCTTCAAGCGGGCGGCTCAATGCCAAGATGTAATGCTGTATCAGGCCTGCGGTCGAAAATTGTGGGGAAGAAGCCTGGGTTCTGCCAGATTTACTGGTGTCTGAGTTAAACGATTCTTTAAAACGTTTCACCAATATTTTACCAATTAATCTCGTTTCGATGCTAAATCCCCTCTTTATTTTGTCAGATATCCATTAAAACCCATTGATCATTTTTCTCACATTCTAATAGAGTTTCCTGCTATTCTTATTCTGTTTCCAAACTCCCATACTTTTTATTTTCTTCTTTAGCCATTATGGTTTTTTTATTTCTGCAAATTATTTTAGGCTGAACAATTTACTCATTGTGTTATTTTCTCTAAATTTATTATTTTTTTCGATCACTTTTGCAAACACGTCATCAAACTACTCAATATTCCATAAGAAATGCAATGGAATATGGAAAAAAAAAATCTTACTACCTCAACCGGGAATCGAACCCGGGTCTCCAACCTCCTACTTTCCGGGTAGACGCATAAACCTCTGCACCAGCGAGATTGCAAGTAAATAAGTAAAAGTTGGTCTATCTTTGGAAAAATGTAATAAATGATCTCCTCCCTAAGATCTTAACCCCCATATTATATGTAACAGAGGCAGTAGAAATTTTGTGGATCAAACAAAAGAAAATGTGAAATTGTTTCTTCAGGAAAAGGTATATATCTTCAAATCAAATTTTTTAAGTAAACTATTATGATCTTGCTCGGCTATTTTAGTCACATTTTAGCGGAATTTAAGCCAAAATGCAGCAAAACGTCAGAGGACATAACGCATGACTTAGACCTACTATTACAATTTATAGTGTATTATTGCTCCAAGTAATATTTAAAGATAAAAGTAGTTGCTAAAGTCGTAAATACTTGTAATGAAATATATCACATAAAATATGACGATCTCTTTATTTTTCGAGTTAAGTTTCTTAAGGTTGCTAAATCGTAATTTAGTTGCTAAAATGCTGTTTTCCTCCTCTAAAAACGTCGTTACCAAAGGATCGTGAAATGTCGTAATAATGCTACTCTTAACAACCACTCTCTAATAGCAGAAGATAAGTGTCACATTAATTCAGGTATGCAAGGCAAGCATTCTGAAGTCATTCTGTATGACAAGACCTTGTTCGTGTCACTTTACACACAACTACTTGAGCGTAACACTTCACAAACTTTGATTCTTTCATTTTTACTGTGCAAATACAAAAATTTTCATCATTTTTCAACTCTTGAGAAAACTATATATAGAGAGAGAGCCCATCCTTCACCCTCTCTCCCTCTCCCCCCACCCACACTCAATCTCTCTCTCTCCCCCCGCTCACACTCTCACTCTCTCTCTCTCTCNTATCTACATATATATATATATATATAGGTTTGTTAACTCGTGATAAAAATGAATAATTTTATATGCTTATTCAATATATGTTAAAAGTCTTAATATTGAATTTGGTTTGTATATTTTACAAAATAGATCCATAAAAAAAAAATTAGTAAATATAAAAGCTATATAATTACATTTAACATCTATTTTGTTCTATACTTTTTTCGTGATATAAATTTTAACAAAGATATAAAAATTTTAAACCTAACCTCTCCTTCGAAAGTTTTTAGCCATTGTGGTATACATAAAACTTTTAATAGGCCATATTTTTTACTTCAATGTAGAATCGGGGAAGATCCGTTGAAATTTTTCAAAATTCATGATAGCAAATATATTTTTCCTATTGGATAATTGCTAAAATGAATAAAGTAGCAAAGTCTTTCCTATGAATTATCTTCTTTTTAAATATTATTATTTTAAAATTTAATCTCTTCATAAATCATATAGTCACGGAGGGATGGTCTTTCTAAAGGTAGCTACTCTATTCAAAAATCTATAATAGCTCAGAGCTAGCTTTTGTTTCTCGAAAAGGATTCCCTTGGTTATCCTAGTGCACTCTATAAAATTATGAGCATCCTTATTATGCAATATTGGTATGACAAATTTTGTTATGCTCTTTTAAATTTTAACAAGATTTAGGGGGGAATAAGTCCTTCTTCTAATCTTTAATCTTAAATTTACACTCTGCAATTTTTTCCCAGTAATAGCATTTCCCCAACAGTTGTTATTTTCTGTAAAGCCAATATTTTAAGTCTTAACCTGTTTATTACAATATTATCTTCAAAGTGATGTTCCAATACTTCTTAAATAGGAATTAAATAATCATAAGCAAATGAATGTCAGCATACAAATTTTTGTGGTTATTTTTATAAATATAGTGATATTTGTATTTTCAATTTTACATAGTTTGTAAGAAAATACCTAAATCATGATGATAATTGTGGTGAAGTAATCCCACATTTCATTATCTATTCGATTCGTACTTCTAGCTTCCTGTTCGATTCAAATAAAATAGCTAAATATTTCAGTACTCCATGGAAAAGGTGATTTGCTCCGACATCCTGACTGCCTTGAGTAAGCATCCCTTTCACCAGGACAGGTTTTCCTCAATCCGCAGGAAAGCTCTCACTTGTTTCCCCTCCGCTGGGGGTGAGGTGTCCAATTGCCGCCGAAGAACAATTCCGCGACACCCTTGTTAGCTGGCAATTCTGTCGGCCCGTAGTCATCTCGGACTAACTTTCGCCCAACTTGACAGGATCTTTTTCATCTGTGCCAGGACTGCCATCAAGCTTGATCGGTCTGCTGTATAGTGGTCCGTATGCGAGGACGTGCAATGATTATTTCTCTTTAGTTAATCCTTTATTTGGATGGATTATTTCAAAGTCTATGTTTTTTCAGAAGTTCCTTAACGATATATATAATTTTTATTTATTTATTTATTTTTTAAGTTTGCTGATGAACTAGCTCAGATGTCCTTTTCATATAAAAGCGACATGCTAAATTTTATTTAGACAAGCAAAGAACTAGATACGAGTAAGTGAATTAAAATTTATGGTGAGGCAATCCCACTCTTAGTTATTCATTTTCATAATGTCCCTGAAATAATCTTTTACTGATTTTATTATTTTCATTTAAAAATATACATATTTTATCCATTTAAAAGCAACCTTCCGAATTTAATTGTGTAAAATGGCCACTGTTGTCCGCATACCATTGGGAAAAAACACAAAGACAATAAACACTGAAATCCGAATTTAGCTTAAATGTATTGTAATTAGATTATTATTTTAAAATCATCCGAAAATATAGCTTCTTAAAAAACGAATACTTTTTGTTTCTTTAATTTGGGTCAAAGTTATAATATTTAGAAGGATTTTCTTGAAATTAATAACTCAAGTCTTCGCTCTATTCATTATTTAATAGACCTAGGCTCTTTCAAGATCCAAGATCTTATCTTCAGAATCCAAGAACGTCCCTTGGACAGAGACTTACTCTGACTACAACAAAAATAGTGCAAATCATAAATTTTGAAAAAAAAAAAAGAAGAAAAGAAAACCTTTTCAATTAATCTTATCTTATTTTTCGAAGTGAATCTGAAGATTTTTGAAGCTCCTGTAGTCTACTATTTACATATGTGTACTTTTTAGTTACTCTTTTGAGAGTGGTGTCACTGGTCTCACCTTCTCTCTTCATGTGACTTTCATTAATGTCATTTATTTTTTTACTATTATAATCAAATTACAAAATAGTTTTTATTTATTTTTAACGGAAGGTAATATATAAATAAAGCTTATAAAAAAATATTAGTTAGTCTAATTCACTTATTTACTTTTCAATGCTTATGTAGCTTTATTTGTCGTTATTTTTAAAATATCATTTGTCTGTAGTTTTCAATTTAAATTTTGATCTAAAATTAATTCCAAAATGTAATACATTCGACCTGTCCAAGTAGCATAATTACTTTCTTAATGAACACATGCCATAAATTATAAGTCAATAAAAATTATTTGGAAGTTTCAAATTATTTAGAGTTTCTCAAATCATAAATATAATTAAACAAGCTCAAAACCAATAGATGTATATCGGAAGAATATAGAACCAATATATCGGAGAAAGTAGATAATCTTTAGGAAAACTTATGATAAAATAAATTTGTAGTTTAAAATATAAAGCAAAGATGCTATCCTTGGTTGGTCCTACAATTGGACAAACCTTTTTATTTTTATTTATTTATTTTTTCAATTACTTTCTACATGTTTTTGTATCTAGTAATGTGCTGGTTAACATTCACAGTATAAATTAATTTAAAAAAAAGAAAAGAAAAAGTAACAAACAAGAAAAATAAATAAATAAATAAAAAAGTTAATNATTGTTTACAGCACAAAAATAGATAAATAAATAAAAAAGTAAGTAAATAAAATACAAAAAAAAAAAGAAGAAGAAAGAACTTAGGGAGTACTTCGCTTGATGGAGAAGCTGCCCAATGGCAGAACTCCTAAATCTCTATTTACAATACACAAGTTGTTTTTTTTTTCTCTTCATATTATTTTTTTTATGAATTGTTGGCAATGAGAAAGTCAAGGTGCAATTTCCTATTCAGGCGACGTGGTGGATTATCATGATGGGTAATATTGGGTAGAGTTTGGTAAAGGATTGGGATGCATGGAAAGGCCAGAGTGGAATTTATTAAAACGGGTTATAATGATGTCTTTAACTAAAGGGATTTTAAGGTCATTGTGGAGTAAGGAGTTTTCGAAGTAATAGGGTGCATCAACTATGATTCTTAGGATTTTGGATTGAAAGGACTATATTCTTTGGATGTTGTATGGTTTATCAGTTCTCCACAGATCGAATCCATACGTCCTGATAGGCCTCAGTAACGTCTTATAAATGGTAAGTTTTTTGGTCACAGTTAAGGTTGACTTGCGGCTTAGTAGCTTGTAAAGTTGTCCAATCTCCTATTTAGTTCCTGTCTTTTGATTTTTGTATGTGTGCTCCATGTTAGACGAGAGTACCTGATGCAGTCGGAAGTTGGGAAAGGGATGTCTTGGTAGAGGATGAGTGCTTTACATGGGTTATTTCAACCGTGGTTATTTTCGTTAGATTGTCAGTGATTGTGATCGTTGCTCGTTTTTATTGGTTTGTCTGTTTCAGTAAGAGCAGGGGTATGAATATGATATCTGATTGTGAGTTAAGTTGTTCTTAATTATGGCATTGTTTGATGTTTTAGTTTCCTAGATTTCCATGGAAGCATGGTATCACTAGAAAACTAGTTTGTCTATCTTTCGTCTTTTTTATCGTATATGTGTCCATAGTGTCCTTTATTTTTGGAAATGATTTGCTTAAAACACGCATTACCAACAAAATTTATTACGTAAATCTATAAATTCAATCACATGATCCATAAACTTGACATACTACACGTGGGGAAAGATGTTGGACTGTTGAATGACAAATCTAATGGATGAACAGAGAATCGAATGGATTAACGGACTCATTACAAGAAAACAATCACCCATACAGTTTAAATTAGCTATTAACAAATTATTAACAATTAATTAATAATCAGTTAATTAGACTGTGCTTAAGAAAGTGTAAAGTGTATGTTCGGTCCGTGGATGGCTGACTTCTGCCAAAAACGCTCGCCATTAGGCCGGGAAAGACAGACAATGACTATGATTCCTATAGGTATCTTCAATATTTCTCTATAGTTTATCGCACTATTAAAGTTCTTAAAGTTTAAATTAATGCAAAATTATGCATAAGAAAAAGTTAAAGCCACTGTTCGCTTTAACGTGTGTACAATACACACTCATATACATATCGTGTATCTCGATATACGATACGGTATTTTCTCCTTAGACGTGGTGATCAGTAACGTACCCAACCTCAGCTCCGTTGACAGTGAAGAACCTGTCATTTTTCTGCAGGAACATACACCATGACATGAACTCCTTGTTACCAGCAGAATGACGTTTCTCATGTCTCCGAAAGCCGTCGTCCTTCTCCTTGCACTAGGAGAAATATATTCCTATCTCACGCTGGTACATCAATATCGTGACTGTAGCACTCCATGACAAGAAACACTTTTATTAATAATATTAGGGGTTAACAAGTCTCACTAAACGAGCCCTACTGGTTACATTGGCAAGGAGAAAGAGATACGAAGCCGAGAATTAGGGGTGTTAGGCTCACACTGGGTACTTACCTATAAGTATGATAAGAATTTTTTATATACGGAAATAGGGTAAATAAATAAATATCATAAAGAAGAGAGGCTAGATTACCTAGACGAATATTATTAAGGAATAAAGAAATATCCCAGCGTTATACAGGATAGTCTGTATAATGAACAAAACATTACTACAACCTGTGTAAGAATACATTATTTTCTTTTACCTACGGAATAATTAGCTGTTATCCAGAATTTAGGTTACATAAGGGAGTGATATGGTCGTATAGGACGTAAGAAGATCAGGAATCGTGACTGGATATGAGATTGGCTGCAGCTCTTTACGACTTTCTAGCGGGAACAAGGCTCCTGAATAGGTCGTGTGTACAATCACCACATTTTCTATTCCAGTCTCGAGTAAATAGACCATTACTCCTTGATATGCCTTACATAAGTAATACTCATCGAAAATCTCAGCCTCATGATTGCTGTCTTTCAGCAAGGTTCAGAGAGATATTGGCAGAAAATAAGATGAACATTTTTTCCCTCTTGAACCGTAGATTCTTATCGATTATGATTGCTTTAACACATATAATCAATGCAATCAGCTGTTTACTTTGATACTTTGACATGATAATAACAAAATTATTATTATTATTAAATTTATTCTTCACCTTTCCTAACTTTCTTAACTTGCTTTATACCCCCCACAATTTTTAAAATAAAATAAAATCCAAATTCGATATGTTAGCTTCGTCCATAATACCGTGTAAGAAGTTTGTAATGGCCAACATCGGAGTAATAATGAGGGGGTTTAGAGGAAAAATACCAAATTAAGAAATAAATGATATCTTTATTGTTATTTTTTAACAAAATATTATAAGTAATAATATATTACTAAATTGTATAAAATGTAATTCTATACTACAAATATTAAATAAGATTATAATTGAAACTATACTGAATTACCCTCTCCCCTACTCCTAAGTGACCCTTAGCGACCATATCTCCTAGTCTTATTGACTTTTCGCACACTTTACAAATCAAATTTACTATTATTTGAATAGACCTTTTACGAAACATAGAAATATTGCTTTGTTTAGGCAGTTAACCAGATTTATTTTCTTTATTGAAAAACTCTTTAATTTATTTACCGTTTCTTCTTCCTTACATCTGACGACCGTCGAAGCCTACGTGAACATCTGACCAAACTCTTTCATTTTATATAATTGTTTGTTAGGTCGACTAACTTGAAATAGTTGTGGGTGGTTCCCTCTCATCCTATATTGCATATTTTATAAAAGTCATGCATAATCTTCGATCTTAAATAATATTGAAAACTATTCTTATCTTTAGTAATTAAAAAAATACGATAAATTGTACTGTACCCTCTAATCAACTAAAACTACTTATAGAACCAGTGCATAGAACCATTTATGCACTTTAGTGGTCGGGGAGAACATAATTGTAGCCACCATGGTTGCCATTATATATTTCAAAAATTAGATTACTATACGAAGAAGAAACTTTAATTTTTGTGATTTTGATATGCCTTGCTCCATATCTAACTAAACAGGTTTCCTTTCAAAACATGTAATTTATTTATAATAAATAACGGAGCCCATTTTTATAGAAATGTATCTAGAATTCCATTACAGGAGGATTAAGCACAGTAAAGTCTTTAAGTAGATTATAAATTGTAATTTTCTATTAGAATTACAGATAATAGTCTACTTCTGTTAATTCGGAATTTGGACCCATTTAAATTAATAAACATTATTAATTTAAATTAGAGATCCGTTTTTTAAGGTTATTAATATTTTAAACATAAATTATAATTTGTATTTATTTTATTATTTAGTATAAATTCCAATAACTACTATTATCATATATTGACTGTAGAATTTCTTATTATCGGCCCCATCATATCCGGGCTATTTTGTTATCCTGACTGGGTCAGATGGCAACTCTGAGTCCCAATAAATAAAAAATATGAATGAGGTTTCAGATGTTAGCAAATCCCTTAAACCTAACTGCCTACAGATCTGCTTGGGTCTCCAATAACAACTATGTAGCAGCTTTTGTTTATTACCCCCACTCAAGACCACTCGAACATCTCCTTTCTCATATAGTATAATGTCCATTACCAGACTCTCGTCTGAAAGAATCCTGGGCACTGTGGATGTTACATAGAGTCTCGAAAACGCTCAGCTTTAATAAATAAATATCATTATCACCGAGCGAAGTTTAATTATAATTAATTAGCTGTGAAGCGGATTAACTATAAATGCCGGAATGAATTTATCTTTATATACCTGTTAATTCCCAAATACATGTAATATTTACTTTTTAATGAGATTAGTAATTAAATTTGGTTATTTTCCTGGCGATAATCCTCCAAAGCACGCTATATATAGCCTTGTTATCCAGATTGCCTTCATGTTCAGCTCTACTTTCTTCGTTCATATTTTTTTTCCATAAACAACAAAGTTTGTATAACTTTCTTAAAAAATTCTACTTTTTTACAAAAGTTCCCTTTGAAATTTTCTACGGAACTTTAGTAAAAAATAAAAAGAAGGGATAGGTCATCCTATCCTATTCTAGGGATAGGATGACCTATCCCTTTAAATTTTCTCAGTATTTTCATTTGTTCAACATAGTCACGATATACATAGTATCTTTAGGGTACTCAAGAGGTCCTTTGAGGCAGAAATATAAGAGTTGTGCGTAGCATTTGACTACAATGAAATCTTGACGTCCTACGCCTTGCAAACGCGAAATATAAAACGGGCTGAAGAATCAGATAAAGAAATAACTCATGGGAAAAGTGAACAAACTATGAACTCTATCGCCTGTACCTGGATAAATATAAAATAAAAATTAGAAATTCGGGCGGGGAGTGTTGTACGTATGGATGAAGAGGAAGTCCTTAGAAGGTATCTTGGGGAGGAAGAGAAAAGAGGGAGGCTGATACGAGGAAAACGTTTAGTATGGCGGTGGACTGAGGAATGTTACTTTACATCAATGGAAAGTGATCAAGAGATCGATTTCTACGGCAGAGGCTCATTGTTGACTCACCGATCGAGTCATGTTGCCGTAAATAAGCATAAAAAATAATAATCATTTGAAGTTGTTCTAATGTGCTTTGTGTTGTCAGCTGATCCCATCATATCAAAGCGGGGAATAAGATCACCGCATGGAACAGGTAATAAGGAACAATACAGTATTCGGTGTAGCTTTATTGGTTTAATCCCACACGAACATCTTATGCAAGACTATATCATTCTTGAATATTGACATAATTAATCTCATTCAATTGAGATACCATTTAAAGAGCATATTGGTATTTACTATGTGCTCAGTATTTTCAAAACACACAATATGTGTTCATTATTTTTTAATAAAATATAAAAAAATGTTATTGTATTTTTTTGTATGCGACTTGGCTCTTCTAAGTACCTCGGAGAGATCATCTTGGCCTTTTTCCATGTTTCTTCTTCTCTTCTTCTTCTTCTTTTCCCTCCACATTTCTCTCATCCTTTAGAAGTGGATTGCCCTCTTCTTCTCTTCTTCTTCTTCTTTTCCCTCCACATTTCTCTCATCCTTTTGAAGTGGATTGCCCTCTTTTTCTCTGTCCACTTTTTTCCTCCTTTCTTCTTCATTTCGAACTTGCCGATGTAAATCCATTACATCTATCCGTCTTCTAAAATTATAATTGTTTAGACAATCCTCGCCTTGTTATCCTTTGCGTCTTGAGTTCTTCCTTTATTTGCTTCGTATTCTACGATTTTGAGGCCGAGCATAATTTCGAAAATTTGTTTTTTTCATTCTTAATGGATCCATTCTCATCATATGTCTGTAAAATTTTAATTTCCTCGTTTAGGTCTCTAGATCCTCAGTATGTCTCCAGGCTTGAGTTTATTAGATATTCTTTTCCTATTATTCTGGGTCCATATAGTTTTCATACTATTTTCCTTTCACTCTTAAGAAACTTCTTTATGCTCGGTTCGGTTGCTGTTTTTATTCCATTGAGAATTAGTGGTTTTACCAGCAGTGTTGTACTTTGGAATTTTGGATTCTATGGAGAAGTTCCACTTAATTATGGATAATTCCCTATTATGTGTGTCAGTCTATCCAGTTTGGTTTCTCTACTTCATATTGCTTGTTTGTCTCTCCCATTGTAACTCACTGTTTCCCTCAAATATTTTAATTATTTGTCTGTTCTTATTTTTTCATACTTCGTGTACATTGCCTCTTTTTTGTTTTTATCATTCGTCATTATCTCTGTTTTTATGAATGACATCTTTAGGATCAAAGATCCCGTCTTTTCTGCTATTTCCCTAAAATAATTCATTTTGTTCTACTGCCTCTTGTTCGCTTTCTGCCAATAAGGCCAGATCATCAACAAAAGCTAAGCGTCTGACCTCCAACCCATTGTTCTTCCTATCCTTGCACCCGATTAATTTTTCCAGTGTTTTTATGATTTTATTTTATGTTTTCATGGCCTTATTTGGAAAGGTTTACTTATTTCTTTCCTGGATAAACGTAAATTATTTTATTAACTTTGTAGGTCTTTGAGTCGAGATATTAGGATTTTGAATTGGGGGAGACCAGTCACTGGTTGATTTATTATTTCAGAACCATTGATAAAACGCAAGCTAAGCCGCGGAGCCGAACGAATTGTGTGCGTATGTATGGAAGGTGGAGTAAGACATCGCGAGATGGGGTTGTGTCCAGGGGTGGGGGAGAGGGGCGTAAGGCCAGCTCCAGTCAGTTCAGCAGTGGCCTCTCTGGCAGGAAGACAGACCTTACCCGCGCGTCTCGCCCCCTTCTCTCGTCAGCCCTCGTCCCCATGGAGTGTCGGTCCGTCACCTAACCTTTTCCGCTGGTCTAACCTCTCTAACAGTGGAAGCAGTGTGACTTATCTAGTTCGGGAACGCAGTCCTTCGCTGCGCCTTGTACAGTTCCGCACAGATTTAATTGTTCTCAAGCAGGAGAACACTCGTATATTTATTTTTGTCGCGAAAATAGTTATCTGGACAAAGCATCAAGATGATGTCATTATATAGGACCCTCAAAGGAGGAACGACTAAAAGGACTCGCGATAGAAGGTAAGGTTTATGTGCTATGTACTTTAATAAACAATTAAAATATAAACAATTGTGAGGTAGGATTGGTAGGGCATTTAGTCTTTGGATTTGATGAGATTAAAGTTAATTTTAAACATTGAAGTTTTTATTATTGTTAACGTTTCGGTAAAAATTTCATGCCTTCTTCATGGTAATGAGGGTGGTGGAGAGAGAGGTCTGCTACTTCAGGATATCTAAATCATGACTGCATGAAGTGATGATTTAGTTATCCTGGAGTAGGAGACTCTCCCTCCATCAACCTCATTACCAAGAAGAAGGTCTGAAATTTAGGCTGAAACTTCGACAATAAAAAAAACTCCGTGATTTACAAATTAGTTTTATCTATCCGAATTTTAAGACCCAATCCCTGACCAATCCTTCCTCATAAAGTTCGACGGTCAACTAACTATCACCAAAATAAACAAACATCTTAAAATTGTAGCTAAATATTTAAATTATGATATCTTGTGAAATGGTGATATTTTATAATAATGTTTTCCTAGTTCACTAAAAAAGCAATTTAATGAATAATCAAGGAAAATCTTTTATTCTTATCATTGAAATATCCTGTTATTATGATTCTTACAGAGTCAAACATTTTTATATATTAGTTATAAGGAGCAATTAATAATAGTATTTAATAGATGGCCATTGTGCAGGAATGTTTTAAAATAATACGCAAATTCATTTGCAAAATATTTAATTAATGTATATTTAAATTTTAAAATTTATTAAAAAAATTAGATTGAAAATGTATTTTAATGTATTTGATTTTAAGTAATAAGTAGCACAGTTCCGAGGAATACCCTTAAGGATGCATCCTCTTTGTAGGCTGCCTCATTGGTTAGATGCTGCTTTGACAGATATCACAACGACCTGTGCAAATTCTTATTCTCGTTGAATATCGACGGAAGTGTCATTCCCACAGGAAGTGAGCTCTAGATATCGCTGTTTTTTTTTCTGGCAATATGATTGATTGACTGATGGCACTGGGAAGACGCCTCCCACGCTTTCGTTTCGCTGAAAGTTATCTGTCGAACCCTTACGAAAAATTACCTCGAATAGTGTAATTTCAGCCAGTGAATTATCTCTTGATTGCAGTAAGTAGATATTTTTTGATAATAATTGACTGTAGACTCATAGATTATGTATTCATTAGGAATTCCTCTATGGAATGTGGGTGTTTGGCTAAAAGGAAACTCTAAAAAATAGCAATCTCAGTTCCCTACCTTATTTAATTGGGCGCCAGAGTAGCTCAGGGGATCCGTTCAGGTCTTCAGGCTTTTATCGATAAATAAAAGCTTAACCTGAGCCATGGATGTTTAGAAGGGGATGGCAACCTGTAGATAGCTCCTTCCTCAATGATCCTAAGTGGTTGAAAAGGAGATTAACACTGAATTAAAAAAAAAAATTAAAAAATGTAATAATAATGTAAAGTAAATAGGTATCCCCTGAAACTCGGCCGGAAAATATTCAAATTAAATAACTTATTTTATAATACTGCATAAAGTAATGAAAAATTACTATTCCCTAATCCAGGTTAGGAAAAAAGGACTGCAAGATCAATGGCTTGTTGCAGTTTTTTCTTTTAATTTTTCACGTATGAATTAATTAATTAAATTATTAAGTTAACTATTAAGTTGGCCCTATGAAGCCACTTTTGAAAAATTTCAACAGATTTGATCCTAAATTGAGAAGCTAAAAATATAGGGTCCGTTAAAAATTTATGTTTTAAGTATATAAATAAAAATGTATGTGTGTGTAATGGTTTGTATTAGCTGTTAATAATCCAATTTTAAAATTAATGAACCGAATTTCGGTATTTATGATTCTTTTTTGTAAAAGTTTAATGTGTTCGTTCATTAATGCTTTCAATCGGTAGTGCGGGTACGAGAGATACAGCGGGGGGTGATATTTAAAACCTCATTAATATTCACATTTCGGATAAAAATTGATTTTTCTTAATAAATATCTCCCCTATGAAGGTTATCATAGCACTGAAAAATTAGTCGCATAGTTTAAATTATACATGTTCTAGTTATCTTATATTTTTCAAATTTCATTTTCTGGGGAAAAGGTCCTTTTTTTTTTAAATAAATATTTCATTAAGTTACATAAATCTTATTAACTTTAAAAAAAAAAGTTCTTATATTATAATTTCGAATTAATTTTACACAATTTATATAGTTACAAAAGCTATTTTTATTTTATTAAAACGAATGCTAGAGTCCAACACAAAAATTGATTTCTGAATAAAATAATTACGAATTGTAAGTGGTCTTAACTAGAGTTATAAAAATGGTAACCTACTTGACAATTTCCTAATGATTGCAAGTAATGAAGTCTCATAATGTTTTATATGAAATATTTTCAGATCCTCATGATGAAGTATGTCTGTACATCCATGATGATGCGACACATACACAAATCATGCAGATCAAATTTGCGGCAATTTCAATATACCTGCAGCAGTAAGTTATGTTCCATCTGAAACCCCAACCTCTGCTGGCAGGAATTATCAATTCCTATTACGCCTTTCTTGCACCAGGCGTAAGGGAAGTAGCTTTTCTTATAGAATTTCCTTCGCTGATTTGTCTTTTACTTATTGCTCCTTTAGCCTATCAACTTACAACAATAACAATAATAATAATTATTTTTGAGAAATCAGATTCAGTTGAATTATAGATAATAAATCAATGCTAAATAAAAAATGACTACCTTATTTTTAAAAAAATATTGTGAAGAGGGTTATTACCAATGACATTGCTTATCTTCTTGTACTATTCTCACTTTATCTTTTTTTATACTTACTGTTGAACGAAGTATTGAGTGACCATTGAAAAATTATAACGATATTTTCTCCGCCTCTACTTACTAAAAACTATTAAAAAAAAAAAAAAAAATACACACTTATATATAAATGTGTGTGGTAGAGAGTACTAGTGAGTGTTTCTGACAAAGCATGACCGTCCTACAGTAATATTTGTGCCCTACAGCCTTTCGTTTATCGCATTGAAATTTGGCGAATTGATTTTAACAGCAAAAAGGGATGTACAGTTTTAGATATGAAAAATAGGTCCGTAGAAGTGTAAGTTACCATTTAAGGTTTATTTCGTATTGTATTCGTAGTTCTTTGTTGTTTATTCAACTGGTTTCGGCTTCACTGTCACATTTAAGTCGCAGCAGTCGAAGGAAAAATACAATCGACCAAAATGCATATTTGTCAGAATTGATATTTCTGTTTTTTCGTGTAAATTTATATTATTTTTAAAATTGGCTTCCATATATTAAATTAAAAGTGGTTTTTTTCCCAAGTCTTATTGTCGATAAGAAAGACGCAGGAAATATGCTTAGTCTAATGATAAGTCGTAGTGCAGAGTAAGTGTCTGTTACAGATAACATCCTTGGCGTTGTAACAAGCTATCAGCTGAGGTAGTTAGCCGAGTGAGAGCTGACGGCGACCTAACCGTGGATTGTGATGAACCGCTCCACTTATCCCACCCGCCCATTCCTTGATAACCTTACATTAACTGACAGAACTAAATATAAGTCTCCGTTGTATATTGTCTTGGAACTTTTGTGAAGTACGAAGACGTTTTGAATTTTAATTATTATCTATAGTAGTAGTAGTAGTAGATCATTGAAGGGCAATCAACTTCTAGGTTATTACGTCCTATAAATACCCTTTAATATATTTACTATAAATTAGTTAATAAAATACAGGAATCAGGATTATTTCGACCACTATAACAACCTAAATTAATGGATTTTTTTTAAATTTAAATATTATTATTATATATTTAATAAATTATAATAAATAAATTATTATTAACTAAAATAATAAATAATATCTCATTCTTTAATTTAGATTTTCCAGGCTATACCTGCTTTTTTAAGAAAGTTTAACAGCCCATCCACTGTAGAGGGGTTGTTCCCAAGGCACTCCGCCATATTTCTTCCAATGCCTTCCCTAGTGAAGTAATTCTGATAAACTGGGCAAACCTCTATGATGTGCTGGATTGTTAGGTGAACTTGGCAGGTATTACACTTAGGCGGCAGATCTTTGTTAATTAGGTGTATATGAGTAAGGTTCGTGTGACCTATCCGCATACGGGTCAGTGTTACCTCTTCTCTTCTATTCCCACGGATGGAGGTGTTCCATTCTTTTGTGGTGTTTTTTACACTCCGCAGTTTGTTGTGTGCTGGTTCCAGCATCCATGCATTATCTATATGTTAGCAGATTTTCTATGAGAGAATCAAGTTATACATATGTAATTATACACGTTAATTGCATGAATGTGTGTGTGTGTATATATATATATATATATATATATATATATATATATATATGTATACACTGTTTCTACTTAAGAGAAACTAAAAAATACGGTCAGTTCAGTAAAGACACACACACACACACACACATATATATACAGATATGTGTGTGTCTAATAACGATAATGATTAGGAATGGCATGATAAGGGGTGGTTTAAGAATGATAAGGGATAGACATGGAATGGGATTGCATTATCTTGGATGACGATCAGGAATAGAGTGATTAGGGGTGGGCGAGACAGATTGAGGAGAATATTATTACGCTTTATTAAGGTTAGAGTAAGGAAAAGGATTTGTTTATTGATTTAGTTATTGCCTTATCGATAGAGAATGAACTCTACAACGCGATTGCTCGTATTACTTGTTATTGATTGAGGAATCAGTAGGTGGATGTAGAGGGGATCTGTCGTCACACGGATATTGCCTCCCCACAATTCGTCTGTTGCTCTCGCCCTGGAGACTGTACCCCCCCCCTGCTAGGTAGCCATGCCGCAGCCTCTGTGCCCTTACGACACTCCTCGGCAAGCCCTAATCAAGCAGATACGTGTTGTCTTCACTGTCACGTAGACGTCAGTTCCCCGTCACCTACCCTAATCCCCGTCGGCTTTTCCATTCTCTCCCTGACTAACTTTCTAGCGCCATGCTAATTTCCCTCCTGCCATAGGCCGTCCAACCATCCCCTTCTCGCAGGGGGATGTTTTCTTTCCGTAGTCCCAGCAGTTAACAAAAAAAAAAAAAAAAAAAAAAAAAAAAAAAAAATCAATTTTGTTTTAACAAAATATTCTATTTCCCTAAATGAATATTGATTTGTGGTATTGATTAGTGTTAAATTTTTGTGCTTAATAAATTATATTGTCTTTATAGATTTCTCTGAAGAATAGCAAACTACTTATCTTTTACCCGTAACAGGTATTTTTCATACGGCAAAAAATTTGGTTTAGGGAAGACCCAATTCTATAATCTTAATATCTTCGATTTAATAGCGTTACGATAAAATGTATGGAACAAAGTAGGCGTAATTATTTTAAATTATTTTTTTTAACATTTATATCCTGTAACGCTTAAAATAAAAATACGTACTAAGAAAGATATTTACAAATGTAACTTCAAGTGCTGGTTGGGTTCTCTTATTTTAGAATATGGAAACCTAATTCGGTACTTGGACTTTTCATTGTAAACCCTTAAAGTAATTTAATATTGGATGAATTCGAAAAAAAAAGAAGGATTAGAGGGAGCCCAAAACTTATTATAATCATAATGATTATGTAATGTTATAATAATAATGTTATAATAATTATTATGTTAATTATTATTATAATGTTATAATAACTTCGATCGTATTTCACATGTGAAAAACTTTATTTAACGGAAAAGGTGTGAAATATAATTTTAATGGTTATGTTTTATAACATTTATACGAAAAGCAATTGTTAAGGAAGACATTTAGGAATATAACGATCAGTAGGGACGTCCCTCACTCTTCCTTGCCATTAGCATTCTATCCAGCTTGAAAATAATGTCACTTAGTCTTATTTGTATTAATCTTTAATAAAACATGGGAGAACTGCTTTAATGAACGACGGATTCTTTTTTTTAATGTTATAAAAATACATTCTACATATTTAGTTCTTTAGATTTTTTCTTAACTCTAGTAATGTAATTATAATTGTTCTCATCAAGCATAACATGAGGACTACAATAATAATATTTAGGCCAAAAGGCACTCGAAAGAGTGCTACGTGTGCTACTAAGTTACTCTAGCTTTGTAGGTCGAGGGGAAAAGGAATGATCGTTAAGGGGTACAAATATGGTGGGAGAATCAGCGACCTTGATTAGGCTCGCGTTGGCTTCCATCTTACCAAACGGAACCTTTGTGCTCCATCGTACATTTTCCCCAAAAAACGAAGGACCTTGTACGTTATGCATCCATGGTATTCAGTGGATTCGACCCTCTAGTTCGATCTACAGACATCTTCTGACTTAATGCCAAGATAATTTCTCCATAGGGAGTAATAGTATACTGCTTGCATGGATAGTAAGTCTACGGTAATAGACGTTATCCTATACTTCATTTTGTTATTAATTTTTCTCACATATGTGTTACCATCTAAAACATCGTTTTAATGTGTAATAAAGGGAAATTATCAACATGATTTACGTTGAACAATGTATCTAAGTTAAAATTAAAAACTAAATTTAGAATGTCACTCCCACAAGTATTATTATTTAAAACTGATTAGACAAATCATAAAGCTGGGCGGTCACCCGAAACATTAAAACCATTGGAAAAATAGTTCATATTCATAAATAAAATATTTTATATTTTTGAATACATGAGCGACTGCATAAATTCAATGCTTAAGAACGTCCAGACAAAGTAATTTGTGAATTCCATTCAGCTTATAAATGGTATTAAGGTTGTTCTTATGACAGATTTTTTTCTCCTCTAGTATATATATATA